>BSBK01006644.1:600000-765000 GCA_027943335.1 Chamaecyparis obtusa | reverse complement strand
TTACCTATAGCCTTCTAATTGCATAAGTCTTGTTTGAAAACTTGAACTAGTATTTCCACTAGGATTAACATTTTTATCTACATTCCCACCCATTTGTACATTTGACAGTCTATTAGGGTCAACAATTGATTTGGTAGATGCAGTAGGAATTAGATTACTAGTAGTAGCATTACTAGATGGAACAGTAGTAGTCATAGATGCCATACCTATTTTAGTAACAGATGGGCTAAGAGTGTTTACTGATGAGGCCTTCAAAAACTAGATCTTTCTTCTTTTTTCTACAATGGAAGCCTCAATTTCAGCTCTCTCCAATTCTTTAGCTAAATCTTCATCTTCTTTTCTTTTCCTTTCTAGCTCTGTATCCTTATTTGAAATGGGTGGTGGGATCTTTGGTATTTCCACTGGCTTTCTTAGTTGGACTCCCACCATCTTCTGCTTTCCTTTTTCATTAAAAATAACATGTTTGGTAATCTCATTCCCATCTTTATCCTTAGGAAAAGGAGTATAACTTTGAACTTGTCTAATCATAGAGCCTTCTTTATCAAATTCATGGTCTTGCAGCAAACGTTCTTGCTCACTTCTTAAAGCAACAAGATCTCCAAAAATATCATGTTGCAAAGCTTTGGGAGCTGAAGCAAGCATCTTGTTTCTCTCCTTCAACTCATTAATCTTTCTAAGAAGAGACTCTCTTTCCATCAAAGCATTAACTTTCTCAACCTCTCTTTCCTTTTGTAATCTCTTATATATAGCATCATGCTCTTCCAATTGCAACCTTAGTGCACTTAGGTCACTTGGGTCTACCATAATGTCCTCAGAGCTTGATGACACATCCATATCAGTAGGATGTTGATATGGGAAATGAACCCATCTTGGTCCCATGGGCTGCCTTCTAAACATATCTTCATCAGGATCTAAATTTGGCCTGAAATCCATGTCTCTTTCTTGCACATCCTACCTTGTAGGTAATGAATTTTTATCTTGGAACAAAGTCTCTAGGGTATCATAGAAATTATCTTCAGAATGACCACTATCTGATTTTGAACTCTTATACCATGACCCCTCTTCACTTGAAGATATATGTGGTGCTCTATTTATAACATTACTCTGTTCCCTCAAAGGGGCACTCGTATATTCTTCATTTCTCCTGATCCATCTTTTCTTCTCCTATCTAGGTAACTGTTCCAAAGTAACCTCTAGATTTTTCTTGACAAAAGACCTAGTATTTCTTCTTTTGTCAATGATTTCAATTTTATAACACTAGTTCCAACCTTTGAGTCACCGCCCAAAAAGATGGGAAATCTTTCAAGCTTTTAGAAAACAACTGAATGCAATAGGAGAAACACAAGAGTCCTTATAACAATTCTATCTCTAGACTCTCCCCAGTAGAGTCACCATTCTATTGGTTCCCCTTCTCTTTCTACGTGTAGTTTTACACTATGATTGACAACTTAATGTCACTGACTTTATCACCACTCCAAAGTCTGGAAGGAAAAGGGCCAATTAACAAGGATCAACAAGGATCCTCCTACACTTTGAGCCTAGATGCTCAGGCAGGTGTACCCTTGATTCACTTCTTGAAAGGAATCACTAAATATTATACATTTATACACTTTGCTAACTGATTTAAAGATTTTATCATTTATATTGAGTGATTGATGATGATGAACTACTTCCAGAGAATGGACCAGTGCCTTAACCTAGCGAATAGAGTCACCAGAAATACATATCAATAGAAAAGCCTAACTCAAACACTCTTGAACTCAGAATAAGTGCTTTACCTATTATTCTTCTCCCTCACATACTTGGAAATCAAATTTTTATCTAGCCATGAACTCACTGAAACTACCTTAAAGAATTTAATCCTAACTTTGTTAGGAACTCAAAGATAATCCCACAATATACTTTGTATATCATATGATAACTCACTTTGTGACATTAACATATATGAGCCCAAGATCAAAATAGGAAGACATACACAAATATGAGATTACAATCCAAGTGTATTCTCATTAAAATTTATAGAATCAATACATTGCCAAATAACAAAATGCTAGGAAACAAACCGTGAATCCAAGCTCTCCTTCTTTAGTCTTTTACATAGACTATCAATATAACACCATCAACAACCACAAAAATAAAAATAGCTACAAAATATATACTACTAGTCATCTTGGAATCCCAAAAATTAGGATGCAACAAGCTATAGATGACTAGGGCAAGGGTTAGGGTTTTCACCCACCAAACCAAACAAATTCCATCAAGAATTTATTACATTTGGGGAAAACCAAGCAACCAGGTCTAATCAGATCCAAGAATGATCCTCATTAATGAGAAATCTCTGAGCAATGTATCGAAGGCCATGAATTTTCCATGTTTATCAATCTGATCACTCACCTACAACATGCCTTGAGCAACTGCAAAACCCACTCCCTCATGGAAACTTTCCATCTGTAATGAATCATGGAACTCTAGACCACTCTACAGTAGTCAACACAATCAAAACTACTAGATCCAACTACACAAGCATTCAATTCCAGTCCTTTTGTCACTAAAAAATGTTAGGAATGAATGAAAGTGAGTACATGAAGAGTTTTGAAGCATTGAGATATTGTTTGGATATGATTTATGGTCATTCTGTAGTAGTGGAGTGTTGCATTCATGACTGGATTGTCATTGATGTCAACACAGTATGACTTGCAGTATACTGACAGGGAAACAGAGGATTGTTTTTATGATAAATAATTTTATATTGAATATTTGATTTTGTAGAGTAAATGGAAGCTAGATTATGATGTTAGTTATCTTCAGTTAATAGCACAAGTGTTCATGTTTTATAGATTGAAAGTTAGAGGTGATTTAGTGAAGTTCAGTGACAGACAGGCAGCAGTGTACCTGATAGATGATATTTTTGCAGAAGATGATTTTGATGGAATTAGACTTTTTGGAGTAGATTGTATAATTTTGATGATGTTATTAAGCTATGGTTAATAGCACAAAAATATTTGAGGTCGTATGAATTAGTTACAGGCTTTTGAGTGAAGACAGTGTATCAGAACAATGTTTCTGATGAGCGATGTTTGTAAATCGGTAATATCCTTTTACTATGATGATATTTTTGTTTACAGAGTAAGATGTAGCATCTAGAAAATGTGAATAAACTTCAATTAATAGCGCATAAAGTTTGGTTGAGATTTGAGAAAGTTATAGCACCTGGAAGCTGACAGTTTTATGTGAATTATTGATGTAACGTGTTGAAAATATAAATTTGAATTTGAAGGCCGACCAAATTGTAAGTATTTGAGTATGGTATATATGAAGAAATGATTCTCATTATTGTATGATGGTATGAGAATGTGATGATCATGACATGATGCGAACATGTAATGATGATGAATAGAATTGATGAAAAGGTTGCAGATCTTGGCAATAGTGATGGACAGAGTTAGTGCAGCAGTGTTTGATGAATTGTGATCAGAGTTCTAAGGTATTGTGATGTTGTGAGTGCAGATTTGGCATAGTAAGTTAAAGGTATTTGTTTCATATTATTCTGTTGAATAATCTTAAGGTCTGTTGGACAGTGGGTTCAGAGATCTTGCCTTGAAGCTGTTTGGGCAGTGGGTCCATCTGTCTTCTGTGACTCTTAACCGGGTCTCTTGACTCTTAACCGGGTTTGAATCTTTTAACAGGGATTCAAATCTCCTAACAGGGATTATATGTACTGAATGTATTTCATAAGACTCCTAACAGGGTCCATCCTCTAACAAGGAATTTTCATATTAGTACATCATTTTGTGGGCATCATTCCCACACGGGGTTTTTCCCTTGATTGGGTTTCCTCGAGAACATATCTTGTGTCATTGTGAAAATTATGTATGGTTACTATTCTATTGTTGTTTATTGCATTGGTTATATGGTTAATTGCTGCAAAGAAGATAAAGAAGTTAAAATTGTTTAAAATATCAGATAACTGATTCACCCCCCCTCTCAGTTATCTTTGGGATCTTTTCTTTCTAGCAATTGGTATCAGAGTGGTAGGTCCTTGAAGGAAAAGTTTAATAGCTTAAGTAGATCCATGGTGAATTTTAGGAAAGAAAGCCCTAAGTTTGATGGAGTAAATTTTGATAGCTAGAAAGAGAATATGAAGGTACATCTCTTGTGTTTAGGACCAGGCTATTGGTTGATTACAAGAAAAGGAAAGGACATCATTAGTGAAGATAATCTTGAAGGTTGTTCAAATGAGGAAAGGGATATCTTTATGTGTAACATTCTTGCAAAGGAAGCAATTTTGTCAGCCCTACCAGAAAATGAGTATGGTCAGGTAAAAGATCTACCTAAAGCTAATGATATTTGGAAAGCTTTACATAAAACTTTTGAAGATGATGAACATGAAAAGCAAGCTAGATTACATAATTGGATTTGTGCATTTGAGGATATAAGAATGCTAGAAGATGAATCTATTAGAAGCTATATGGGAAGAGTATCTGAGATTGTGACAGGAATCAAGTCTTGTGGAGGAATGAAAATTGAAAAAGAAGTGATATGGAAGATTTTGAGAACATTGACACCTATATTTAAGCAGACAACACAAATGATTGAACAAGTGATACCTTGCACACCAAACTTTTCAAAAGAAACCCTACTTGGAAGATTGGAAGCAGTAGAAATGAATCTGAGAATGTCAGGAGAGTTACCTAAGATGGAGACAGCATTCAATGCCTTGAGCATCAGACCTACATTATCAAGAAGTACAAGTGTGAGCGGAGACTATGCAAGCAGTAGCAGAATCAGATCTAAGGAAGATAAGAAGATTGAAGAAGGTATTGCATTACTTGTGAAAAGAGAACCTGATGGTAAGAAAATATTTAAATGTTGGACTTGTCAAGAATATGGTCATTATGCATATAAATGTCCTAAGAGAGTTAAGAAGTATAGAAACAAGTTTAGAAAACCTGAGAAATGTTATTATGTTAATGATGAGGAAATTGAGGCAGGAATTGAAAGACATTTAAGTGATAGTGATAATGAAAGTGATGACATAGGATTTGTGGCTATTAAAGAAGAAACTACTGAGTCAAAGATTGTAGAAGAAAAGGCTTTAGTTTCGCAAGTAGAAAAGAGATCAGACTGGATTATAGACAGTGGATGTTCACATCATATGACAGGAGATAAAAGGAAGTTCATAAAGTATAGCAATTATGATGGAGGAGTGGTCAGAGTTGGTAACAATGCACCTTACTTAATCAAAGGTATAGGATCTATTACTCTTGATGGAAAGACTAACACTGATGACGTTTACTTTGTTGATGGATTAAAGCATAATTTGTTGAGTGTTGGATAGCTAGTTGATAAGGGATATCAAGTTTCTTTTACTGAAAATTCTTGTGTGATCAAAGATAAGGATGGAAATCTAATTGGAAAAGGATCTAGAACCAGAGGTAATGTATTTCAGTTAAATCCTACTGAAATGACATGTTTGATGACTAAGATTGATGACAGTTGGTTGTGGCATAGAAGATTTTGTCATATAAATTTTGATAACATTGTAAAGGTGAGTACTACATTTGCAGTGAGAGATTTGCCTAAGATTATGAAGCCTACTAGCATGATGTGCAAAGAATGTGTGATGGAAAAATAGAAAAGAAGTTCATTTCCAAGCAAGAAGTTTGCATGTACTAAGAAATTGGAGATCATTCATACAGATTTGAGTGGACCAACAAGAACTAGAGGATTTCATGGTGAAAGGTATTTTATGATTTTTGTTGATGACTTTACAAGAATGATGTGGGTTGCATTTTTGAAAGAAAAGTCTGAAGCATTTGATAAGTTTAAGATTGTTAAGAAAAAACTTGAGAATGAATCAGGAATGAAAATTAAATGTTTAAGATCAAATAGAGGAGGTGAATTTACATCTAGAGAATTTGACACCTATTGTGAGTTGAATGGTATTAAGAGATAGTTTTCTGCACCTAGAACACCTGAACAAAATGGTATTGTAGAAAGAAGGAAGAGATCAGTAACTGAGGTAGCAAGAGCTATGTTATTTGAGAGTGATTTGGCAAAGATATTTTGGAGAGAAGCAGTGAATACAACAGTATACACAATGAACAGAGTGCAGATCAGATCAGGAATAGAAAAGACACCTTATGAATTATGGTTTGGACACACACCTACAGTTAAGTATTTCAGAATTTTTGGTAGCAGATGTTATATTAAAAGAGATGATGATATAGGAAAGTTTGATCCTAGAAGTGATGAAGGAATCTTTCTTGGTTATTCATTGAAAAGAAAAGCATATAGATGTTATAACAAGAGAACTAAGTCTATTATTGAAAGTGCTAATGTTAGAGTTCATGAGAAATTCAAAATTCAGGAAAGAATAAGTTATTGGGAATCTGATAAAGGAACTTTTATTCATCCTAATAATGAAACTTTTGAACATTTCTATGAGACTAACAGTGAATTGACTAATGAGAACAATGTTGAAGACAGCAATGATCAGAGCAGAAAAGAATCTTCAAATGAGACAAGAGAAGAAACTACAATCGTTGAAGCTACAAGAGGAGAAACTACAAGAGGAGAGACTATGACACCTAATAGATACACTACAAGGCATCATCCACCTGAACAGATAATTGGAAGCTTGGACAAAGGAGTTCTTACTCGAAATAAGGTACATTTATGTTTGATTTTGCAAGTTGAACCTAAGACTACAAATGAAGCATGTGAAGATGAATGTTGGATTAAAGCTATGAGAGAAGAATTAGATCAGATTGAGAAAAACAAAACATGGGAATTGGTTCCTAGACCTAAGGATAAGAATGTGATTGGAACTAAATGGGTATTTAGAAATAAAGTGAATGAACAAGGAGAAGTGATCAGAAATAAAGCAAGATTAGTATGCAAAGGATATTCATAGCAAGAAGGAATAGATTATGAAGAGACTTTTTCCCCTGTGGCAAGACTTGAAGCAGTTAGAATGTTTTTGGCATATGCCGCATATAAGAAATTCAAGGTATATCAAATGGATGTTAAGTCAACATTTCTAAATGGAGAGTTGGAAGAAGAAGTCTACATAGAGCAGCCTGAAGGTTTTCCTTTAACTCATGAAGGAGATATGGTATGTAAACTTAAGAAAGCATTATATGGCTTGAAGCAAGCACCTAGGACTTGGTATGCTAGATTGGATAAGTATCTACTAAAATTGGGATTTATGAAAGGGACAACAGATACTAATTTGTACATAAAAGAAATTGAGAATGGATTGTTGATTATAGTAATATTTGTTGATGACATTATTTTTGGAGGTGAAGATGAAGCAAGTGACAAATTTGCAGAAGAAATGAAGATAGAATTTGAGATGAGTATGATTGGAGAAATGAAGTACTTTCTAGGATTGTAGATAATACAAAGAAAAGATGGAATATTTATCAGTCAAGCTAAGTATCTAAATGATTTGTTGAAAAGATTTGGAATGGAAGATTGTAAACCAATTGGAACACCTATGGTAACCGGACTTAAATTGTCTAGTCAAGATGAGTTAGCAGAAGTTGAACATAAGAAGTATAGATCTATGATTGGAGGATTGTAGTACTTGACACATACAAGACCTGATATAGCACATTCAGTTGGGATTGTAGGAAGATTTCAAGCAGCACCTAAAGAATTTCATTTTATAGCAGCTAAGAGAATACTGAGATATTTGAAAGGAACAATGAATTATGGACTATGGTATGATAATTCTAATGATTTTACATTGTGTGCATATACTGATGCAGATTGGGGAGGCAGTGTTGATGACAAGAAAAGCACTAGTGGTGGAGCATTTTTTCTTGGAGGAAGATTGGTTTCATGGCTAAGTAAGAAGTAGAATTGTATTTCACAAAGCACAGCAGAAGTAGAGTATGTTGCAGCAGCAAACAACTGTAATCAAATTATTTGGATGAAGCAGATGTTGAAGGACATTGGGATAAAGTTTGAAGAGCCTATTATTATGCATTGTGATAACACAAGTACAGTCAGTTTATCAAAGAATCCAGTATTACATTCAAAGACAAAGCATATTGAGATCAAGTATCATGTTGTGAGAGAGAAAGTTGAGAAGAAGGAGATCAGACTGGAGTATATCAGTACTAAAGAGTAGATAGCAGACATTTTTACTAAACCATTGCCGAAGGACACTTTTGAGTATTTGAGAGGTATGCTTGGGGTCATTCCCCAACCTTCTATCAAATAGATATGCAGAGGTTTGCATCCATCCAATGATTTATGCACCTATCTTTTTCTGGAGCGGATGATGGTACTTCCTGTATGGGGGAGTATTTGTGACTGAGATGAGTCATTAAGGACTCTAGTGTATTGTATTTTTAAAGAACAGTGTCTATTGACATTGAGCTATTGTTTGGCATTGTCATTGATGTCAATGGGGGAGAGATTCATGAAAAACATTATTGTGGTAAAGTGTAATGAGGGAGAGATTTAGAGTAGTAAACCATATGTTATGGGGGAGAGATTCATTTTAGTGATTGATGTCAATGGGAAGTGAGATTTTGAAATTGGGAAGATTTTTAGGAAAGCTATTGCTTATTTTTTATATGGGAGATGATTAATAGGAAAATGAAGCAAGATTTATGAATTGATATCTTTTTGGATTGTTTGGAACATTGGATGTTTTTCATCTGTGTTGCCATCAATGCCAATGGGGGAGATTGTTAGGAATGAATGCAAGTGAGTGCATGAAGAGTTGTGAAGCATTGAGATATTGTTTGGATATGATTTATGGTCATTCTGTAGCAGTGGAGTGTTGCATTCATGACTGGATTGTCATTGATGTCAACACAGTATGATTTGCAGTATACTGACAGGGAAACAGAGGATTGTTTTTATGATAAATATTTTAATATTAAATATTGGCTTTTGTGGAGTAAATGGAAGCTAGATTATGATGTTATTTATCTTTAGTTAACATCATAAGTGTTCATGTTTTACAGATTGAAAGTTAGAGGTGATTTAGTGAAGTTCAGTGACAGACAAGCAGTAGTGTACCTGATAGATGATATTTTTACAGAAGATGATTTTGATGGAGTTAGACTTTGTGGAGTAGATTGCAGAATTTTGATGATGTTATTAAGCTATGGTTAATAGCACAAAAATATTTGAGGCCGTATGAATTAGTTACAGGCTTTTGAGTGAAGACAGTGTATCAGAACAATGTTTCTGATGAGCGATGTTGGTAAATCGGTAATATCTTTTTACTATGATGATATTTTTGTTTGTGGAGTAAGATTTAGCATCTAGAAAGTGTGGAGAAACTTTTTTTAATAGTGCATAAAGTTTGGTTGAGATTTGAGAAAGTTATAGCACCTGGAAGCTGACAGTTTTATGTGAATTATTGATGTAACGTGTTGAAAATATAAATTTGAATTTGAAGGCCAACCAAATTGTAATTGTTTGAGTATGGTATATATGAAGAAATGATTTTCATTATTGTATGATGGTATGATAATGTGATGATGATGACATGATGCAAACATGTAATGATGATGAACAGAATTGATGAAAAGGTTGCAGATCTTGGCAACAGTGATGGACAGAGTTAGTGCAGCAGTGTTTGATGAATTGTGATCAAAGTTCTGAGGTATTGTGATGTTGTGAGTGTAGATTTGGCATAGTAAGTTAAAGGTATTTGTTCCAAATTATTTTGTTGAATAATATTAAGGTCTGTTGGACAGTGGGTTCAGAGATCTTACCTTGAACCTGTTTGGGCAGTGGGTCCATCTATCTTCTATGACTCTTAATCAGGTCTCTTGAGTCTTAACCAGGTCTGAATCTTTTAATAGGGATTCAAATATCCTAATAGGGATTATATGTACTGAATGTATTTCATAAGACTCCTAACAGGGTCCATCCTCTAACAAGGAATTTTCATATTAGTACATCATTTTGTGGGCATCATTCCCACATGAGGTTTTTCCCTTGATTGGGTTTCCTCGAGAACATATCTTGTGTCATTGTGCAAATTGTGTATGGTTACTATTCTATGGTTTTTTATTGCATTGGTTATATGGTTAATTGCTGCAAAGAAGATAAAGAAGTTAAAATTATTTAAAATATCAGATAACTGATTCACCCCCCCCCTCTCAGTTATCTTGGGGATCTTTTCTTTCTAACAAAAAACCCTTAAAATTTTTTGAAATTCTTGATAGCAATAGTTAATCAGAGAAATTTAAAACATGGCCATCGATTTTATTTCTTCTCGGTGATCAGGTGGTTCTCATCACTCTCCACAATAGTCACAAGGCCCTTTGAAAATTCTACGACCACATCATCAGTCTCTCAGCCAATAAAAATCAAGCACTTCAACAATACGTAGCACATCAAACCCACTCTACTTTTTGTCCTTCAAACAAGATCGAATGACTATCATTATACCGTTGGCTTAAACATCATGCATCTTCTTTCAATGGTATAATGAAAACCATAAGATCTTATCAAACTTTAACCTTTGGAAAAGAAATAGGCCCCACTGACACTTCACTTAAACTCCATTGAATCAAAAACCACCATGTCACAAAAACTGACAAGTGGGACCTCTGATCTTTCTACCTCATTCTAAGCATTCTGACAGGTGCCATATCATGATTCCTACAAGCAATGGAAAATAAACACACTAACGTGAGTTGGCATTTCAGGGCCCACTTCACATTCTCTCCTTTAAGAGAATCTAACGGCTATCACTAAAGCACTGACCTTAAATATCGAGCATCTCATCCTTGCATGGTGTAATGACAACCACCAGATCTTGTCAGACCTTAACCTACTCCATAAACTAAAGACCTTGGGCCCACTAACAGTTGCCAACTTGTAGTGCTGCAACCAATAAACATTTGACACATCATCACCCTCTAACATCTGGATCCACCTTTTCCATCCTTATGATGTGGGCTTTCCATCTTGTGATTCAACGACTGAAGAGAAAATAGAAGCTGCTCATGGAGTCGCTAAACCAAAACACTAACTGCTTGTATATTCAAAGACCTAGTGACTAACCGCCAACAGAATCATTGAATGCCATTTCTAACTATCAAGATCTGGTGACTAACCACTACATCTGAAGATCTAGAGACTAACCAAGAGAGTAAAGCACACATGCTTTATAAAATTGCTTAAGTAGCCTGAAAAGGGTAATGACAAATTAGAATGAGACCTAGATAAATTAGGGTTTAATCCTCCAATGGCTGTAAATTTGAAATAAGACCTAGGGTTTCAGCCGGAGATAAAGGAAAACTTGCAGAGACCAAAGGGAAAGACCAAAAGCCATGAAATTTTTTTCAAGTGCTAACAATAGCATTTGGCAGGAGCTACATAAATAGATTTGTTGAAAAGAGCTTTAAAAAAACTTCAAAGTAATTGTAAATGGTAGTATCAATTGCATGCCTCATTGCCTATAATACTCATTCTCCCTATTTGTGTGAGATGATGGAGGGATTTTGGTAGGGTGCGAAATTTGTCTTTTGCCAATTTCTTTAGAGATAATGGTTAAAGATCTTTCAAGGAAAGGGCACAAAAATGTTTTTATAGAATGCCTTAGAGATATGCGATTTTGGGATAAATGTAGTATCTGATATATAGTAAAAATGCTATTCAGCAAAATTGATTCTATTTAAACAAAATAAACATGTAGATATGTCAATACATATACGTTGATTTTGATTTTTTTTAAGAATGCTAATCAAAAGATATTTAAACTCTTTCCTAACAGAGATTAGGAAAAAAGAATAAGAGATAGGATTTAGAGAACAGAGATATCATGAACAAAGAGAGATTTAAAAGAAGATATTAATAACATATTTAAACAGTCAAAACAAATTATTTAAAATGTTAATAATAAATGTCTACTAGAGAGCGACAAAGAATGGTTACTGCTCCTAAATGGTAGTGAATTTTTTGAAAATTTTTGCGGGAGAGGTAAATGGACTCATTCTTCACAAAACCCATATCCAAGATTTTTGAGATTCATTTTTTATTTTACTATAGCATTCAACATAAAATGGACTACTCTTCTTAAATATTTTACTAGGAGCAGATTTAAATTGAGATTAATTCATAACAAAATGAATATGAGATAAAATGTAAATCCTACAACAAATAAAAATGTTAGACATGCATATATATAGCAAAGTGATAGAGCTACTGGAAAATGAAGAGTGAGAAAAGATTGAACAGAGTATAAACCTGCAAATAGAGTTAGATTAAAGATATTCAATGAAAATATTAAACATATTAGAGCTCAGATTTGAAAAAAAATGATGAAGAACAGAGCCAAGATTGAAATATCTCCAAACCTACAACAAACAAATAAAAAATGTATCCAATAGATAAACTGGGTTTGGCAGTAAACCAGCCAAACCGAAAAAAAATTTCAATTTTTTTCTCTCTTAATAAGATTAGTCAAAAAAATATATACTAGCAATAAACTCTCTCAAGAGTCTCCAATATTGGAGTGCTCCAAGATATGGTAGCTTCTTCACCTATACACTCAATAATGGATTAAACCAACCTGCTCTGATACCATGTTAAAATAATAACAAAATATAGAGACAAATAGGAACTTGTTTAATCAATGAGCTTAGGAATAAGAAGATTTACCATGAATTAATGCAAAAACTAGGAGCATTCACCAAAATCAAGCAACAAAGGAGACAAGATTTTGAAGGAGGAAAAGTATAAAAAAACCCCTGTGATATTAATGAAAGTGGCAACAAATGCCTAAGAATGAGAGAGAGAGAGAGAGAGAGAGAGAGAGAGAGAGAGAGAGAGAGAGAGAGAGAGAGAGAAAAGCTCATACAAAATAATCAAGAAGAAGAATAATCTCATAAGAATGAGAGAAGAAGAGTCATCTCTTAATAGAGATGTGAGAAAGGAGTTACATTGTAACTCCCATTTTTGTGTATGCCACATTTCACTAGTGTGTGAGACAAGTGTAGGATTCCTCATAAGGAGGAATATCTATTTTCCTTAATAAAGGAATTACAAATATGACATGTCCTCCCACTTGGACTAGAGGATGAATACAATACGATACCTTGGTTTATCCTTTAAATACATAAATACAAAGGAAAGATTAAATTCTAAAAAATCCTCCAACCATAGATCTGTACTTCTTCTGTTCTATTGTAGGAGTCTCATCTTTGCTAGATAATTTGTGTCCAGTTACCATAGGTGTTCCAACTGGCTTAGAGTTGTCCATTCCAAATCTCTTTAGTAAATCATTCAAGTACTTTGTCTGACTCACAAAAATACCATCACTGTTCTGTGTTATCTAAAATCCCAAAAAGCATTTCATCTCACCAATCATACTCATTTCAAATTCAGTCTTCATTTCATCTGCAAATTTGTCACTTGCTTCATCTTCTCCTCCAAAGATAATATCGTCAACAAAAATAACAACAACCAACAAACTATTTTGAATTTATTTTGTATATAAGTAGCTATCAATTGTTCCTTTTATAAATCCCAATTTTATAAAATACTTATCCAATCTTGCATACCATGTTCTAGGTGCTTGATTAAGTCCATATAAAGCTTTCTTTAGTTTACACACCATATCTCCTTCTTGAGTCAAAGGAAAACCTTTAGGCTACTCAATGTAAACTTCTTCCAATTCTCCATTTATAAATGATGACTTCACATCCCTAACATCACAAAGTTTCTTTACAATATTTTCTCTAATAGATGTGTCTTCCTTTCATGCTCTCTTCTTCTTGTTCACAAGTTTCTTGAATAAATCATCAGGTATCTTACCCTGAATTGTGTCAAACTTCTTATCAGATAGAATCATGTGCTTAACCACTAAATTTTCTAGATTCAATCTTTTTCGAGTAGTCATAAAGATCATAGTATTTATTCATCTTTGTGAAATCTCCATTTTGTATAATCTCTTCATTCACTCTTTCAACTCTAGGTTTCCAGGCTTTCTTCTTAACTGAAGTGTCATCATCTTTAATCTCTGCAACTTTCTTAGGAACTGGTGGCACCAAAGTCTTCTGCATCTTACCAGGTCTAGAAGCAATCTCTTTTACTCTCTTGATAGGTGTGGAGGAGGTTGACCTAGTAGGTTTACTTTCTTCTTGTTCCTTCTTTATTTCTTCCACTTTCACCTTAACTTGTGCTTCTCCTTGTTGTACTATAATTGATGATAAAGGAGGTATAGACAAAATTTCTTTCTCTCCAATTTCTCTAACTGCTACTGCTATCTGCTTTGCTATCAAAAATTCTTGTTATGTCATCCCCGTGTCTTTCAAAGTTCTCTTAATAGTACTCTTAACTCTTTTCCTAGACTATTTCTCTTCAAGTATAGCTTTTGTAGAGTTGAAATTTTCCTCGAGAGTTCCAAACCTATTACTATGAGTATCAATTTTGCACTTTAGTAGCCTATTGACATACTCTTCTATCTCAATTTTAGATATTTCATAGCCAAGAGGGTCTATGAACTCAACTCTAGGTTCTACTGCTTCAATGTAAGTAAAGTCAGTATCAACCATAAAACATACTTCATTTTTGTACTTCTCCACAAGAGACTTGTTAGAAATAGGAAATAATGAGAGGGGGGGGGGGGTGAATCAGTATTTCACAAACTTTTACTTTATCCCACTTATGGATATAACAAATTACTTTAATGCATACAAAGCATAAGAAACTAAATAGCATACATAGTAGTAAATGTAAAGAACTCATAACACATGATATGTTCTCGAGGAAACCCTAGCCAAGGGAAAAACCCAGTGGGGATGGTACCCACAAAGATCCACTAATCAAAAGATATCTTGTTAAGGATGTTGGCCCTATTAGGAGCCAATTACAATCATATAGTGTATCAATCATGGTTAAGGGACTATAGGCCTTGTTAGAAGCCTCAACCCTATTAGGAGTTGTAATTACAAAACATGATTACTAGATGAGCCCGCTGCCCAAACAAGTAATACAAATTATTACTGATTACAATATGGAACTGCTTACAACTTTGCATCAAAAACTTTTGCTACTATCATAATATACAACTTATCGCAAGTTACATTTCAAGTATGTTCAGTCATTACAAGTTCACATCTTTATACAAGGTACAAACATAATATCTTTCTCAAGTTGGCTTGTACATCATAATCCAAGAGTAAACATCTAAAATTTTAGCTCTTTGTAATATTAATTCATTAATTTGACAAGCAAAATAATCCCTTAATTCATTTTACCAATTCTATCTTGTTCCTGCTCTGTCAACTTGCAAACTATCATCGGTAATCTTTGAATAACTTTGTCTATACTACTCAAAACTTTTTGTGCACTGAGATGGGGTATTGTCACATACTATAGAAGCTTTAGTTAACTACGCAAACAAAAATATTTCTCTAGTGAACGTCGCCAAGTAAATCTTTCTCAGGTGCTCTATCAAGATCTCTGTATCCATACTTAGACAATTTCTTTTTGTGATCTTTAATCTTTTCTTTCCAGCTTCTGCACTCTTAATAGTGATCATATGTTACCATAATGTCAACAGCTATGCATATACCTTAGCCAAATTGCCAAAAATCTCCCCCTTTGTCATTGGTGGTAACATATGGGAAAATTGGCCAAGTGTACAAGTTAAAATCTCAAAATTTGTATCAAAATTATGGCCATGGAATATTATCCTTATATCTCCTCAAAATATACTACATAATCTATACAACTTCATAATACTCCATTGAACTCCCCCTATGAGTATCCTTCCTCATCATATAGACAATTTTCTACTACGTATCTCTCCCCCTTTGACAACAATGACAAAATAAAGGGTGGAAAGGGATATACAAAATTGTGCCAAAAACTTTTACCTTATCATCTTATTGCAAAGCTAGTAGGCTTGCAACACAATCTACAAAATTAGATTTCCAAGCTTCAAAATCTTTCTCCCAAGTCTTCTTGATTGATTCTGCTACATTGAGTAAAGTACTCAATCCATAAGCTGCAATTTGACAGGCTTGAAGAGAATCAAAATTGAACTTCTGAAATGATGTCTTAGTAGTAAGACATTCTTCAAGCTACTCTTCTATAATAGTCAACTTGATTGAGACATACTGTCTCAAGATGTTCATCCTAATAGTCTTCCTGATCTTTTCATCATTCAAAACCCTTATCTCATCATATAGTTTTTTTATTTTCTTCTCAACTCAACTTATCTTTACATTAGGGCTGGATAATGAATTTGTCTCTGCTGAAATTTCATCTTGCTTCTCCTTTATCTTCTTTTCTTCCTCAATTTTCAAATTCTCATATTTTGTACACTAAATGTACAGACATTTTCTAGTCTCAAGGTGTTTCCTTAGGTTCTTAATGTGTCTATCAAGGCTGCCAATATCATTCTTGATATTCTGACTAATTTTCTGCAACATCTTAGCTTCATAAGCTGCCTGAGCCTTAACCTTAGCTATATCTTTCAAATTTGTAAACTCAACATCAAATGAATTTATTACCAACTTTTCTCTTTCAAGTGGATCCGAATCAAATACTTTTGAAGATATTACACTTTGTAGTTTTTCAATCAAATCTTTCAAACTACCTTCCAAATTCTTAACCTTTTTATTCTTTCCAATTATCTTGTTTAAGGAGGTGATCAATTCCAACTAATCATCATCATCAACTTCGTTGCTCAAGTCTTCAATCAATGATCCTATTCCTTTTTCTTTTCTAGTCTTAGGAGTAAGACTGATGTCTTCTTGAGGTACAATAGGAGTAGGGGCCTCTGTTTCCATCTGTTCTTCTACTTCTGAAGTCTCTATCTCAACATTCTTTCCTTGCTCTCCCAAAGCCAAATTATCAACAATTTTGTCCAAGTCTTTCAACACTGCATCATCTGAATCTAAGGTGACTTTGGTTCCTTCAATATCCATTGATTCTATACCAATATTGTTAGGTGAAGAAGAGGGTACTTCAACTTCAACTTCCTCTACTGCTACCTCTGATTATGCTTGATCTGTCCTCTGTTCCTCTACTACAACTGGTTGATCTTTTCCTACTACCAACTCTGCTAGCACTTGCACTACTGCTTGTTCAGTTTTAGCTTTCACTTGCTCATATTTACCTCCCATGATTTGAATTGTCCTCCTTTTGGTTCTCAAGAGAGTTCCAAGTGGCTTGAGGATTTTTTTAAGATGATCATCATCTCTAATGTCACAAAATTGTCTTATTACATTTTCTCTCATTTTATTATCTTCATCTTGTGCTCTCATCTTTCTGTTCACAAGTATGTTGTACAAATCTTCTGGTATCTTTCCTTGAATGGTATCAAATTTATTATTTGCCAAGATCATATGTATAACCATTGCATTCTCTAAATTTAATCTGTCAGATGATCCATATAAATCATAGTACTTGTTCATCTTAGTAATGTCTCCATGTTGCAAAATGTCTTCATTAACTCTTTCTATCCTCAGTTTCTATGATTTCTTCTTTGCTACTACTTCATCATTTTTAATCTCTTCAACTATTCTACGTATTGGTGGAACAATTATTTTTCATCTCTTTTCTAGTACAAAAGCACTTGCTTTTAGTCTTTTGCTTGGTTTCTCTTGCTCCTTCTCAGGTTTTTCAACTTTGACTTTAACTTGAATTGGTTCTTCTGCACTAGATGCCAAAGGTGGAACTGATAGAACTTCACTTTGTTTGATTGCCTCTGTAGTTTTCTTTGCAGTGTCATATTCTTGCTCACTAATTCTAGCATCTTTCAGAATTTTCTTTATTGTAGTCTCCACTCTCTTCTTTGACTGTTTCTCATCCTTAAGAGTCTTTGCTGAATCAAATTTTTCATCATATGTTCCAAATTTTCTGCTATGAGCATCCACTTTACTTTTCAACAATCTACTGACATATCCTTCTATTTCAACTTCAGAGATTTCATAGCCAAGAGGGTCTATGAATTCATGTCTAGGTTCTACTGCTTCAATATAAGTGAAATCAATATCAACCATAAAATAGATATCTTCCTTGTATTTCTCAACTAAGGATGGAGGAATCCTTGATCTATTCACCACAATGTTCTGAAAAGTTTTCAATACAAGCTTCACACTAGCATTGACCTTCTCATAAAGATGTTTCATGTAAACTTTATTGATTCTTTCCATAGTATTTTCACCATCATTCCAATCAATAGTGTAAGGAAATCTTCTTAACAAGTGGAAAAACATATAAGTGATCAGTGATGAAAATCTAAAGTGAGTGTATTTAGCCTTCTTTATCTTTTCAAGGTTCTCAAACAATTGTATCCTCAAAATCTCACACAAGTCTACTAGTTTCTTCTCCACACATATCAAATAGGAAATGTGTACCATACCTCCTGCCATATCATCTTCTCTAGAGATTCCATGGAATTTTGTTGTCAAATTCTTACATAGGTATCTTACATCATCTTGCTTGATTTTACTAATGACTATACCTTTGCCATTATATACTGAGCCGGTGTTGTCAATTACAATCTTTCTCATGTTTTTCTCATTAAGTGGCATTGCACCAACTTTTGATAGTCCAGTCACATCATGAATAAGGTCTGTAGTGATGTCTATGACTCTATCTTCTAGCCAAAATTTTCCATTGTGTATCCTACTCAAAATGATCTTTGTGCACTCCTCATCATCAAATTCATATTTCATTGAGTAGTTAATGATGTCATTGTTTTCTAGGTGTTCATAATCTTGTTTTACTAACATATCTTTATTGTATAATGTCTAATACTCTCCATTAAAATCATTCTCCCTTAGGGTTTCATATTTGCATCCAAGATAACTCTTAACATTCTCAATATAAAGAACTATGTCTGGTACGGATGACAAAGCTAAACTAGCATCCATTTCTGAGGGTTCTACCGGATCTCTTTCTTGATTTTAGGTCTATTTTTATCCTTAATGTTGTGAATCAATGACACATCCATGATTACAACTGAGTTCCAATACTGATTTAAGATCTTGATCAGATAAATACCTCAGGTTCACAAAATTAGGGCTTCGCTTGATCGGCGCTTCAAACTTATGCAAATCACTTCCAAACTTCTTTCTTCACTCTCTGAATCACTTCTAATCACTTGATAATCATAATAAATTTGATTTCAATCTTTTAACATGTAACATTTACTTGATCTAACATCACATTCAATTCTTTTGCCGCTAAAATGTCAAAAAGTAGATTCTTTAAACCTGCAACCACAAATCTTCTTACAACCTCACAAAACATAATATTTCTTTTTGTGCACTTAACCATAGCATTAGTATAACATAACAAACCTTCATCTAACTATGCAAAACTTAACTCTTTCAAAATCTAATTCTATACTAATTCTAAGTTCCTAAAATACAAAAAATTACATAATTTAAGTACTTAAAGAAGGGTTAGGTAAAGATTCATTCTTACCATAAGATACATTACCTTCCTGATTACTTGTAGTGCTGAATATATCTCCTTGATCTATGCCTTTAACAAATTTCACTTCATTTTCATTGCTGCAACATCCTTTCTCTTTGTTTCCTGCATTCTCATTCCTTCTTGCATAGTTTCTAGGGTTAGGGTTATGATGATAACCTCCATTGTTCATTCTGCAAAATCTTGCTATGTGTCCAATCTTGTTACATATCTGACATATGATTCTATTTGTTCCATATCTAGGTACTTGCTAATTGATTTGAGTCCTACAATTTCTAGCAGTATGTCCAATCTTGTTGCATTTGTAACATACTATTCCATTTCCTCTTTTCATGTCTTCAGTTGATCTCTGATCTACATTGTTAGTATTCCTAGGCATTCTACTATTATAATTATTCTCAATAACTTTAGATCTTCTACATTTAATAGCTCTATGTCCAAAACCATGACAATTATCACAATATCCATTAAGAGGTTTGAATTTCTTACCTGTACAATCTCTTTTCATATGACCAATTGTATTACAAGCAAAACATCTACCTTTGAATTCTCTTTGCATATCTTTGGGTGGTTCTTCTTTCTTCAGTGGTTCTTCATGCTTAGGTTGTTCTTTAGGTGATTCTTCAGATTTGTTCTCATCTAGCTTCTTTTCTTCACTGCTTTCACATACATTTAGATCTAGTTTCTTGCTTTCACTAAATGTGCTAAATCCAAGACCAGTTTTGTCATAGAAAGGTTTCCCATTAGATACTTTCTCACCAATCTTTTCACTATTTGAATATAGTCTCTCAAGTTGTTGTTTAGATTGAGTCAATTCACCTTTCACTATCTTGTTGTATTTCTCAAGTTCATCATACTGCAATTTGACTTTATCAAATTCAGATGTTACCTTGCCAATTTTAGATTTTAGATCTTCATTCTCATTCTTTAAACTTTCATTCTCAGATCTCAGATTGTCATTTCCATCTTTCAAGCTAAGCTTCAGATTTGCTATCTTCAATTCATGTTTAAGGATCACATTTTATTTCTCTAAATCATCGCAATCTTCAATAAGAATTTTAGATTCCTTTTCAGATTTTAGATCTTCTATCTTACCTTTCAATTTGTCAATAAGATTCTTTGCATCATCATACCTTCTTTTCAGAGTTTTTCTTTCATCAGTAAGTATATCAATCTGCTTAAGAGCTTCTTCAAGATTCTTCTGTAACTGATCCATATCCATAGAGATCTTACTCAAGCTGCTAGGCTTTCCTTGAATGTTCCTTCTCTGAGTAACTAAGCTCTGAAAGCAACTGTTAGAAATAGGAAATACTAAGAGGGGGGGTGAATCAGTATTTCACAAACTTTTACTTTAGCCCACTTATGTATATAACAGATTACTTTAATGCATACAAAGCATAAGAAACTAAATAGCATACATAGTAGTAAATGTAAAGAACTCATAACACATGATATGTTCTCGAGGAAACCTTGGCCAAGGGAAAACCCCAGTGGGGATGGTACCCACAAAGATCCACTAATCAAAAGATATCCTATTAAGGATGTTGGCCCTGTTAGGAGCCAATTACAATCATATAGTGTATCAGTCCTAGTTAAGGGACTATAGGCCTTGTTAGAAGCCTCAACCCTATTAGGAGTTGTAGTTACAAAACTTGATTACCAGATGAGCCCACTACCCAAACAAGTAATACAAATGATTACTAATTACAATATGGTACTACTTACAACTTCACATCAACAACTTTCATTGCTATCACAATATACAACTTATCGCAAGTTACATTTCAAGTATGTTCGATCATTACAACTTCACATCTTTATACAAGGTACAAACACAATATCTTTCTCAAGTCAGCTTGCACATCATAATCCAAGAGTAAACATCTAAAATGTCAGCTCTTTATAATATTAAGTCATTATTTTGACAAGTAAAATAATCTCTTAATTCATTTTACTAATTCTGTCCTATTCCTGCTCTGTCAGCCTACAAACTGTCATCGGTAATCTTTGAATAACTTTTTCTGTACTACTCAAAACTTTTTGTGCACTAAGATGGGGTATCCTCACATAATGTAGAAGCTTAAATTAACTATGCAAAAAATTTCTTTTTGTGATCTTCCATCTTTGCTTTCTAGCTTTTGTGCTCTTTACAGTGATCATATGTTGTCATAATGACAACATCTATGCATATACCTCAGCCAAATTGCCAACAAGACTGTGGGATCCTTGATATGCTAGTTACCAAGTTTTGAAATTTCTTCATTACCAACATCCCACTCTCATTCACTTTGTCAATAACATGCCTCATATATAATTTATTAATCCTTTCCATAGTAGTTTTTCCATCATTCCAGTCATTTCCAATGGTGTAGGGAAATCTTCTCCATAGATGAAAAAACATGTAAGTGATCAATGATGAAAATCTAAATTATGTATACTTTGTCTTCTTAATCTTCTCTAAATTCTAAAACAGTTGTATTCTCAGAATCTCACACATGTCAACTTGCACTTTGTCAACACACATCAAGTAAGCTATGTGTACCATTCTAGCTGCTATGTCATCCTCTCTTGAATTTGCACAAAACTTAGTTGTTAGGATCTTGCATAAGTATCTAACATCATCTTGTTTAATCTTGCTAATCACAATTCCTCTACCATTATAAGATGAATTAGTGTTGCCAATGACTATTTTTCTCATGTTCTTCTCATTTAAAGGAATGGCTCCAGTTTTAGAAAGTCTAGTAACTTCATGAATCAAATCAGCTATGATATCTATCACTCTATCTTCTAACCAAAACTTCCCATTATGAATTCTACTAAGGAATATCTTAGTGCATTCTTAATTATAAAATTCATACTACAATGCATACTTAATAATCTCATTATCTTTCAAATGTTCAAATCCTTCTTTCAATGACATGTCCTGGTTGTAAATCTTCTGATATTCCATGGTGAAATCACTATATCACTAATAGTTTGTAGCTTACATCCAAGATAACTTCTAATATTCTCCAAATGTAAAACTTCATCTGGTACGGATGATAAAGCCAACCTAGGATCATCTTCCAGGGGTTATACTAGTTCCCTTTTCATTCTAGGTCTATTTTTATCTTTGACATTGTGAATCAAAGAAACATCCATGATTACTTCTAATTCCTTTTACCGATTCAAAGATCTGCCAAGTAAAATACCTCAATTTCACAATTTTAGAGCTTGCATAGATTCGGCACTCAAATCTTTCACCAAATATTCACAAAATGCTTCCAATCACTGCTCTTTGATCTCCTTAACACTTTTATTCCCTTTGATGATCAAATAATACCAATTATAACCTTTTATTACTTTAATCTTGTTGGTGTTCTTTCTCCCCAAAGGTCAGATTGACATAAGGATAGATAGGGCTAATGTCACATTCACAAAACACTCCAAGTTTGACAATGAAAAAGGCCAACTGACAAGGATCAAAGAGAGATCCTTCTACACTTTGAGCTCCACTTCACTTAGGAAGGTATACCTCATCTACACACACATACAACTTGTGTCACACTATAGGCCTACAGGCAACTAACTGTGGAATGGTTCTCAAACCCCTTTAGGTATCCTGTACCTCAAATGAAAACAACACCTCATGTAGCAGCCCTACTTGCATGATATGAGTATGAAAACTAGAGACCTACTCTAACAACATGAAGGGAAAGGGTGGAACCTAATGAAAATGATTTCAGTGGATTTGAAGGGATCCCTGAGATACCCTAAGTCTCTCATAGAACAGTGCCTTATCCAATGGGCCACAAGTCAAATGTCCTATTGTAAGAGAAAGCTATGAAACAAGAAGACAATATACTCAATCTGTTGATGCCTGACATCAATTGCACACCATGACCAAACCTCACTTCAATAACCCACCTATGTATCCAAGGATGTTATCACCCATTCAAAGGATTTTAACCATCCCCTTAGAAGAGACCTATAAATAGATAATACATTAACCATCGTCCACTGGAAGACAAGCATGACATATCTTTGACACCTTAGCTCATACACACATGAGCACTAACCCCAAACTAGTTATCTCTGCAAAGACAACTCCACTTGCAAACACATAGGCAATGCAAATGGAAAAATCAAACACCCTTGATGTATGATTGATGAGTTCAAAATTCAAATGGAGATAGCTTGGTAACAATAAGAATATATTAAATCTTCATACATAAGATGAATCAATTACAAAATGCATTCTATTCTTGGAACCAGAGAGGAAAGAGGGAACACCCTATATGCAGAGAGAAGGAGAAAATCGACAGGAAAAGGACCCTTCTTGGAACTAATAGAAACCAGAACCCTTGGAACTGGTCAAAATTTGAACTCTTACACTATTAGAAAACTTACTATTTATACCCCTAGTCACCTTCGAATCCTCAAACAGGATGCATCAAGCTTCGGGTAACTAGGGTTAGGGTTTCAACTACCCAACTAGCTACAATTACATCAAAATTTAATTACAAGGGAGAAAATTCAGGCAACCTAGAGAAACTAAATCTAAGACAGATCTACAATCATGGAAATCTACAAGATCAATACAAGACACCAAGGATAGCTGTGAAAACCTGTACTATTTGGCCACCTGCAAATGCTTCTTGAGCACAAAACCACACTCTTCCTGGTAAAGAAACATCACTGTAATCGATCAACAGGAACCCTCAGACCAGTTTGCAACCACTGGCACCACCAAACCAGCTGAAATCAGCTGATGAAACCATTAATTATGGTACTTTCTATTATGAAAACCCTCTCAGAAGTTTGAATTTGAAAACAAATGGTCACTTCCCTAGCACATAGTTCATTTTTAAAAAGTGGTAGTTCATGCTCTTACTTTCCTAGTAGATTAGGTGGTTCTCCCTTAATCTCACAATAGTTGTGAGCCCCTTTAAAAAGTCTTCAACCACCTCATTAAATCTCTCGACCCATGAAAAATGTTCATGTTAGAAATGAATCGGCATGTTGGACCCACTCCTCATAAGCATCTAACCGAACAACTGGCATAAGATCACATAGCCTTAAAAGATTCTATGCAAAGATACGCCAACCATCAGATCTTCCATCTTGGCATCCCTTCAGGATCTCTCAGGCCCACTAACATGTCCACATCCCTTTTCTAGCTCAGCCAATCAAAATAAAGCATCTCAGTGACACCATGGCAATGGTCCAACTGAGCAAGCCCTCATCCTTCAGTGAAAATCATCTGCTATCTGATAATCTCATGGCTTTGACACATTTTATGTGAAGATACACCATCCACCCAATTTTCCACCATGTACTTCTTTAAAACCTTAGGGCCCACTTTATCTAGTGAACTAGCGACTGAAGGATTTTTGCCAGTTTGTGGAAAGAATAGCACCACTGCCAAAGTATTTAGTGATTACACAGCCATTGTTCACCAGATCACTAAATCAATTGGATCCTTTGCTAAATATCATGCAAACCAAAAAACATGAAGAAAATTATCAGCACCACTAAAATTATATCCTTACTACCAAATGGACTGAGAAATTCAATCGGGCCCACAAAGGGTAATTGATGACTGGTCGCGTGATCGTATGGGCTGGAAAAATTCCATGCGATCATACAACCATCGTAGGATTAGAATCATTAAAATACCTCTAAGGTTAGGAGACCCATAGTCAATATCCTAGTCAGCATACGTGGACCAATAAGAACAAGCCAATTCACTTCCTTTCTGACACCAGGACCACAACCAATTCTTTGCACAGTCATACTAACATTTCTCCACTTGTCTCTGACACATCCAATCAAAATATGCCATAAAGGCCTGACCTATCACCAGAACCATGACCAAGCATCAAACACTTGGAAGATCCAATGATAGTCACATGATCACATGGGCTGAAAAGATTCCATGTGATCATGCACCCACCATTGATCTCAAATCTTGACTAAGATGTTGGGCCTATCTGACAACAAATCCACTTCACTACTCGCAACCAATAAAGAGATGCCAACTCAGTAACTTCTCTTACAATGGGTCCACACCTCTGAAGCATTTAACCCTTAGCTATTTGGCGAATGTGTGAACAAAGGACTTCTCATAGTTGCTAAATGGTTTTATTAACTGCAATCAGATTAGGAGAACATGCAAACAATGGTATTCGCTGAATCACCAGAACATGTATTAACCCTAAGTTCCAATTCACAAACTGGTGACTGAAGAAAGACAAGCTAAATACTGAATGTTAACATGAAGCTGCCAGATATTAAGAGATTACATGAACACTATAATCGGGCAATCACTGAATGAAAGATGCTAACTGCCAGATATCAAGTGAATGAGAGAATACATGTTCACGGATTCATTGAATAAAAATATCACTGCTTGAAGACTTGGAGAACACACGACTGAAGGGAAGAAGAGCTATGTTTGCTAAATCATTGAATGACTTACAAAGGCCTAAAAAGTATTATCTGATTTAGTGAAGACTGAGCAAGGAAATAGCCATGTGCACAAAGGGAACTTAAGTGGCCCAAAAAGGTAATGAAAAATTAGAACAAGGCTAGGACACACCACTTAGGGTTTTTTCTTAGTAATGGCTAGAAATATGAATTTTCACTTAGGGATTCAAACTAGAGGCAGGGAAAAACATTGCACAGACCAAGAAAAGAACTAGAGCCATGGAACTTTTATGTAGGTATAGACCATTTTCTAAGGATTTTTCCTATGATAGGAAAATGGGCTAACAGTGGCTCTAGTTGGGGATGCATGCCTCTTGCAAGCATGGCAAGAATTCAAATCTCTAGGAGAGCAGACCACCTACTGGGCAAAATAGAGGGACCTCAAAAATTGGCAACCGAACCAGGAAATAGGAAAGAAAGAAACAACAAGAAAAGAAAATAATTACAAATTTTTACAAGATTAAAACTTTACTTGATGGCCCCATGCCACCAAAACAAAATTAGTGACCCTCCTGAATCAAAGGTTTGATTTTCATCTACATATGTGACCAAACATCTAAAACTATCTTGATCATCCTACTGCCAACATATGTGAATTACCATGGGCTGAAAAATGAAACTACAATTATCACTACCCATGTTCTTCCAATCATGATCATTACATCCATATTCATACTCCAAGAGGTAAGGAACATCATTTACTTCTTCTTGATGACTAGAAATGAAACTTACATCAAGTAATGCATAAGGAAATAAAACATATGGAGCATCATGCATTACATGACAATTACCTGGCTAAGAAGGACTTGGATCCTCTGATTTGCCTTCTTATATTGCCTCAGCCACTAAGCAACTTGGCTCATCCATGGCATCTTCATCAACTAAATCATGAACCAAGTGAAGGTCTTCTTCAATATTCCAGTGACAGGGGAGGAACTGATTTGCATCATCATTTCCATCAAAGGAATTTTTGTCCCAACTATTGAAAGCAAAGTCTTCAACACTGTCACATTCAGTATCATATTTAGCAGAAGAAGGAAAGGGATTTGAACAAGAAATTTGTTCACGAATGCAATCTTGATGATAGGACAACACACTGTCATGCCCTTCTACCTCTTCTTCTACAGAGTCACTACATGAGGGGAACTATAATATACATGGGTCTTCATGGTCACTCTGAACACTGGCCTCATTATTATTATCAAAGGATATATCATAGGGGAGCTACAAAACAAAGTCCACACAAGGTGTATACCTTTGGAATTCATTAGCCAAGAGTGCTGATATCTTTTCACCGCTTAGTGGACTTTGGGCTTTGTTATCATCTTCCTCGGCTTCACCCTTATTATTGCAAACAAACTCCTTAACTAAGACAAGAATGGAGATATTTGGCCTTAGATCATCTTGTGTAAAACAATCACTATAGGAATCATCATCTGCATCATATCCAATACTCTACCCTTCACACAAAATATCATCATACTAGGACAAGAAGAAAGAATCCTGACATTGGAAAGAAGAAAAATCTACAGACAAAAAGGAAACATTACCACCCTCAGATTCAACTTCAACATCTTCATATGCATTGATCTCAGAATCAGCTTCATAATCAGCATTCTCTACAGAATGATAATCAAAATCAGAAATAGTAGGCTCCTCATGAACATCATCAGGAACCACTAGTCTTAGCAATCTTATGTCCCTCTCCAATTGCCAGTTCTCCATTTTCATTCTTGCTAATTCCTTCTTGAGAGCAGCAACTTTATCAAAATGCTTAATAAACTTAGCTCTCAACACATCCAAAGAAGGGATTGAACATGAAGGTAAGGACAAGAACCACTTCCTTGCACCATTAGAAAATGTATGCACAAAAACCCTCATAGAAAAATTTTCATGTTCAATATCCATATCTCCAAAAATACCCATGACATCAAAAACAAGCTATCTTGCCAAGATAGATCCATCAACCATGAATCTAGGCAAGCACTCCTCAACTTCAGTAGAAAACTCATTAGGGGCACCTTCAATGCCATCAAAACAAAAGAGCCCATATTCCTCCATGATGAACTTCCCACTATAGTTTATCCATGTACAATAGTGCTTAACACTTGATAGGGACACATTCTATACAACCAATTTTCATAAAAATAGGGCATATGAAAACCAAAATACTTGGAAGTTCTGCAGCAGGAACTTGTTGAGTGGAAGGCAGGGTAAATCTAGAGCTCACCTTGTAGCTCCATCAGGTTCTTCTGAGTAGAGTCACCATCTTGTTGGTTTTCTTTTTCCCCAAAGGTCAGATTGGCATAAGGATAGATAGGGCTAATGTCAAATTCACAAAACACTCCAAGTCTGACAAGGAAAAAGACCAACTGACAAGGATCAAAGAGAGATCCTTCTACACTTTGAGCTCCACATCACTCAGGTGGGTATACCTCATTTGCACACAAATACAACTTGTGTCACACTATAGGCCCATAGGAAACTAACTGAGGAATGGTCCTCAAACCCCTTTAGGTATCCTGTACCTCAAATGAAAACAACACCTCATGCAATAGCCCTACTTGCATGATATGAGCATGAAAACTAGAGACCTACTCTAACAACATGAAGGGAATGGGTGGAACTTATTGAAAATGATTTCAATGGATTTGAATAGATCCCTAAGATACCCTAAGTCTCTCATAGACCAGTGCCTTATCCAATGGGCCACAAAGTCAAATGCCCTATTGTAAGAGAAAGCTATGAAACAAGAAGACAATATACTCAATGTGTTGATGCTTGACATCAATCACACACCATGACCAAACCTCACTTCAATAACCCACTTGTGTATCCAAGTATGTTATCACCCATTCAAAGGATTTTAACACTCCCCTTAGAAGAGACCTATAAATAGATAATACATTAACCAGCATCCATAGGAAGACAAGCATGACATATCTTTGACACCTTGGCTCATACATACATGAACACTAACCCCAAACTAGTTATCTCTATGAAGACAACTCCACTTGCAAACACATAGGCAATGCAAATGGAAAAATCAAACACCCTTGATGTATGATTAATGAGTTCAAAATTCAAATGGAGATAGCTTGGTAATAGTAAGAATATGTTAAGTCTTCATACATAAGACAAATCAATTACAAAATGCATTCTATTCTCAGAACTAGAGAGGAAAGAGGGAACACCCTATATGTAGAGAGAAGGAGAAAAGCGATAGGAAGAGGACCCTTCTTGGAACTAATAAAAACCAGAACCCTTGGAACTGGTCAAAATTTGAACTCTTACACTATCAGAAAACTTACTATTTATACCCCTAGTCACCTTGGAATCCTCAAAGAGGATGCATCAAGCTTCGGGTAACTAAGGTTAGGGTTTCAAATACCCAACCAACTATAATTACATCAAAATTTAATTGCAGGGGAGAAAATTCAGGCAACCCAAAGAAAACAAATCTCAGACAAATCTGCAATCATGGAAATCTACAAGATCAGTACAAGACACTAGGGATAGCCATGAAAACTAGTACTATTTGGCCACCTACAAATGCTTCTCGAGCACAAAACCACACTCTTCCTGGTATAGAAACATCACTACAATCGATCAACAAGAACCCTCAGACAAGTCTACAACCACTGGCGCCACCAAACTAGCTAAATTCAGCTAAAGAAACCATTAATTCTAGTACTTTTTGTCATGAAAACCCTCTCAAAAGTTTGAATTTGAAAACAAATGGTCACTTCCCTGGTGCCTAGTTCATTTTTAAAATGTGGCCATTGATGCTCTTACTTTCTCGACAGATCGGGCGGTTCTCCCTTAATCTCACAATAGTCATGAGCCCCTTTGAAAAGTCTTCGGCCACCTCATTAAAGCCCTCAACCAATGAAAAACCTTCATGTTAGCAATGAATCGGCACGTTGGACCTATTGGGTATATTCTTAATTTTCTGAGGTTTTTGTTCAAATTTTGGTTTAAGTCTCCTTATGAGTGTTTAACATGGTCTAGGGTTTGTAAAATTAATTAAAAATTGTCATTGTCACGTTCAAAAAACCTTACCCTAGGTCTTGTCCATAAAATTGTCGAATTCATGTCAAAACCCTCATGTAAGCCCTTTTGCTTCTAATTCATTGTTACTTTTTGATCACTTAAGTAGTCAGCTATGCACATACTTATTTATCCCAAGTGTTTGCCAAATCAGAAAATGTCATAGTATGTCTCATATAGTATTCAGTGAATCAGTGAATGAGTCAATTTCATGTTAAGTGTCAGGTTCAGTCGCTAAGTCTCTTAATCTCCCAGTGGATACCTCAACCATTCAGCAAATTGGAGAATGTATTTGAACCTTGTTATATGCTTCCCTTGTTTGCTGAGTCTCCAAATGTTTCAGCGGTTATCTTGAGTATTACGAGAACTAGCGGGCAAGTGATATCTCTAGTTCACTTATTCCTTGGTGGTTTTGTGTTAATACTTGGTGACCTAGCGAAGGCAGTGTTCGCTCATTCTCTAAATTTGATGGTCAAGGGTTATATCAACTAGCGACCTAGCAAATACCATTGAATTATGTCAAGATCGATGGCTCTATTTTAATCTCAAGTATCTTTTGGGTCCTACATGTTTGACTTGGTGAATAAGTGACTGAGCACTTTTAATACTATCTTCTAAGTCTAGCGGTTCTGATAGTTTGGGCAAATAACTTTAGCAGAGGTAAAGTTTTCTTGTGTTTTCTTATTCTCAGAATAAGTTAGTGATCTACTAAATGATCTATTGATTCAGTAAATCATGTAGTCACCAGTTCTCTTGATAAAAAGGTGAAGGCTAGAAGGATTTGGTGAATGGGCGTATCAAGAAATGATATTATATTAAGCCTTCAGTCGCCTATTCTTGTAATAAAGTATTCAATGGTATGAAGTATTGGGAGAATCAGTGAATGCTTTGTTTTCTGAGTCTCAGAATTAAATGATTAAGGTTCTTATCATTTAGAGAATTAGCGATAGCCGTGGATTAGTGTGAAAATCAATGGTCAATTCAAAATATTAGTATGTAGATGGTGGTTAAAAGATTGATTTAGAGATTCAGAGAATAAAGGAATTGCTAGCTCTCTAGATAATCAAGTGGTTAAGTAAATCATCCAGTGAATGCATGAACCCTTTGTTTGCTAGATCTCCAAAAAATTTGACAGTTAGCCGGGACATTAAGAGAATGGGAGAAAGGATTTATTTGCTAGTTCTCCAAATCAGTAACTACAGTCAAATGCTTGAGGGTGATACTTTTTCCCTAATTCACCAAATAAATCAAGAGTTAAGAATTGCATTGCGAGAACCCACAAAACTCTTTAGTCACCAATTCTCCAAATTTGAGCCAAGGTTAAACAAGAATTAAGAGAATGCGTGAAGGCTTTGGTCGCTAGTTCTTTGAATAATAACTAGGTTTAGCATTATATTAAGTGATCACAAGAAGCTTTCAGTCACTGATTCACTGAATTGGCTCGGTTGGAAAAGGTAATAAAGAAAAAGAAAAGGACCGTTGCCACATGGATAAAGTACATTGTCAAGCTAGAGATTGAACCAATAAGCCATCAAATCAATTTCAAGAGAAAGATTGCATGACACAAATAGGTTTAAAGTACATAATCATGATCATTTGCCTCTTCACCTTGTTTTCAAGTTGTTTAATCTACCTGTCAACATTCGAACACGGCTAGCTCAAAATTTGAAATCTAAAGGTATATGAAATTGAGTATGGGAGCAATTAAGGAGATTTGCAGTAATTGTGGTATTTGTACACCTCTAATCCACATTGATAAATAAGTTAAGCTCATTGTTTTATGTGTTTGAAATCAATTAAAGAAAATTGTGTTCATTTGAAGGAGTTTCTGAGGACTGAGCATTTGAGTTTGTAGATGATTGAGGGTAATTATATAGTAAATATGAGTCAACCTAAGAAGAGTGTAGCATCTTCTAGTGGTGAGGCCAAGGGTGGTGAAGACAAAGGCAAGCCGAACTATTTAGATGAGTTCATGAAGTTGCTACCAGGATCCAGTCAAAACAAGAGGGTTTTCGATGATGTGTTTGAAGATTTTCTAAGTTAGTGTAGAGATCTTGTCACCCCAAATTTCTCAAATTACACTATCTTTAACTTCTTTTACAGAAATAGAAATAAGCATGTTCCTATTTGTAATGGTTGGGTTTTAGGATTAGGAAAAATGGTTGTCCTAGATGTCTTCCAAGATGTAGACCTAATTGTTGTTTTATCTAGAAGCTATGACCATATTTCCAAAACAATAAGAAAAAAGGACCAATCACCCTTAGTTACACTTGATAGGGGTTCATTTATGAAATCTTTTGGTCTGTATACATCATCTTCTACTGAAATTAACCTGAGCAAAGAAAGGGAGAAATATAGGAGTAACATAGGGTCAGTAAAGGACCAGATGGTTAAACATATGCCAAAATAGGACAAGTACATAGCCCCCCTTCCTACTAGCATGAATTCCCCATACTAGTTTAAGTCTCTCCATAATTATATGAGATATACTTGTTATGCATTGTGTAGAGTTTTAGGAATTGATGGAGATGTAGAGTTGCTACCAGCTGATCTTTTGATGATCATCTTAGATATTCAGAATCACTTGGTAAAAACTGACTATGATTACATCCAGTATGTAATTGATAGAATACATGAAGGACTGATATCTATGAGAGACAGTAAGGCACCTGTTAAGTTCTTACACTATTCTTTATTGATGCATTTGATCTTGTTTTTCAATATCAACAACTTTGATTTGAACATGTTGAAACCAAACTTCACTTTCCAGGATCAGCATAATCCAGTGCAATTGTGGGTATGGGTGTGGAATTCAAATTCCAATGAAGGGGATTTTTGTGTTTTTCAAAATTTTATTATCTATCCAATAGTAGAGATGTTAGGTCTTAATGTCACCAGGTTATCACCTAGGGTTTTGAGAATTTTGAGACTAATGCAATATGTGGACAAATGGGAGGGAAACCACAATTGGGGTGACTTCTACTTGGGGGAAAATTTACAATTATTAGAGTTTATGGTTTTCCCAACCCCCACATCTGTTACCAAAGTATAGGCCTCCAAGAGTTTCTTGTCTAGAGTTTATTTGGTAGTTGATATGCACAGATAGGGAACTTCTAGGCCCTCACAGGAAGGGTACCATCACCAATTAAGGAGAACAATAAGGGTAGGCAAGAAGGTGGCCACTAAGGAAATAGATAAAGAATAGTCCCTGTGGTTAGAGAAGGATATTAGAGAGGTCTATCAGGAGGAATTTCTAAGTGATGATCAATTCATCGAATCTGATGAGTTCAAAAGTTTTCTTATCTGGAATAAGTAGCAAGAAGTAGCTAAGGCCATGCCTAAAGGTATGGAACCAATTGTAGAAACCATGAGGGCTCTAGCCTCATATGATCCTAGTCTTGATCCTATAACAATGGATGAGGCCAGATAATTGATTAAATCAAGTGGAATGTTGTTAACTCTAGGATGGGATCTGACTTCTGCTTTCATCATTGATCAAATAAGAAAGAAACCACAGGGTAGCCTATCATATGAGGTTTACATTGGTGAAATGATAAGCGGAAGTGGTTATGACCCCAAGTCTCAAGCTCTTGCAATGTGGTCTATGGCCCCTAGGACCCTAAATCCATCTCTATTAAGTATAGAGGACAAGATGGAAGGGAAAAAAGTCATATGGACTATGCAGAACACTACTGAGCTTGAAGTTTCCAAGGCAGTGACTCATTGGGCCAATTTGAATGAGGCCAAGATAGCTTAGTTATCTGAGAGGTATGCAAAACTGTTTGAAAGTTCAAGCATGGTTGCCAAGGATAGAGACTTGAAGATGATGAAAATTAAATAGTTAGAAGATGAGCCTGCAGAAGTAAAGGTCAGGCTTGAACAAGCCTCAAAGGTAGTTCCTCCTCCTCTTGTGCAAGTTGAGGCTCCTATTCAGCCAAATGTAAAAATACTTGATAAACCTACTGAGGATTTGGAAAGGATAAAATTGGATGCATCCCTAGACATTATAGCAAGAATTGTGCAATATAGGTAGGGGAAAACAAATGACAAAATGGAATTAGTCCATAAGTCAGTCATCTTATTGCATCAGACTAATGAAAAGGTGAATGAATATTTAGCCACTCTAGAGCCACTCCATAGTATTTAGTCTAGAAGGAGTTTATTGTTTGACAAACTTGATAGTTTGCAAGAACATAGGCCTGAAATTCCAAGGGTAGCGAATATTTTTTTTGAAAAGATTGGTTTAATAAGTGCTGCTTCAAAGTTTTTCAAAGTAAAATCAAAACAAGTAAAGGCCAAGTTGGCCATGTTTGATAAAGATTATAGCAAGTATTTTCCTGTGGTCTATGATGATAATGGAAATGTGGTTAAATTGAAAGAATGGAAGCTATCAATGGATTAGTTAGTGATTAAGCAAGATGCCTTCCTAAAAGATGACAAGGCTTTGGACTTGGAAAGGACCAACAACATAATTGGTAATTTGTTCAAGGTTGAGAGTGACTGCATCAAATTTATGCCAAAAGTGTAACTGATTCTATATGGGAGTGGCAAATTAAATCACTACAGGAGCTGTAGAATTACAACTGGCCATCTGATGATGATGTGGTAGCTTGGGAGAAGTTAATAGCAAAGAAGAAGAAGAAGCTAGTTATCCAGCTGAGAGAGGAGGAAGAAGAATAGATTGCACCTGGCACCTTATCCAAAATTTGAGGGAGAGCATGTTTCAAACAAAGGATGATGTAAGTTAGCCTCTATTGGCAATCATCATTCATGTAAAAAATTTAGCAACTACTCTGAAATATCTATAGACAAAGGTCCCACCTGTGAAAGTTGTTTAGGATGGGAGAAATGCGTCTTGTTGTCTATATCAAATATCTTTTTTTTTGTACTTTCTTTTTGTTTCTAGTATAATATCTTTTAACAGCCATCTGAAGCTTGTTGCATCCTTTCGAGGATTCCAAAATGGCTGATTAGTATATATAGCAAGTTTTTGTTCAAGTAAGGTTTGGTTGAAAATACTCTGTAAGAAAGGTTCTGAATACAAAACCTTATTTTCAAAAAGTGAGAGAATATTGTATCAATGAATTTTGACCATTAATACAAAATATTGGAGCTCTGTTACTGCTATTTTGTTATCTTTATATATGGAATGTTTTAGTTTTCTTATGTATTTAAATTGTAAGGCTTTTTAATCTATTATTCACAATGTGAATATAGGGGTTAAGCTTAAGTTTCTTTCAAGGAAAGAGTAAAATCTTAGGGGAGATCTTTGGGAACAAATTATCCATGTATGAATTTGATGACAGTTGTAGGAATTACAAGGATGGTATGTTAGGCATGTCATTTGAGTTTTAGTGTACTTGTTTTGATATATATATATTTGCAAAGGTAGGGTTTGATTCTATTGCCCAAGTGGATAAGGCACTGGTTTTGGATCCATTTACACTTATTTGCCACCCATAATACAAATAATTGTTCATTTTACTTTACTTGTACAATCTTAACCTGAATCATTCTATGACAAGTTCATAGATGTGTTTTGTAATGCTTTGTAGAAGCATTGAGTAAGGTTAGCCTTCCTTGAGTTCAACTCTAAAAAGAAGAAGGACGAATATCCTTAAACCATTGTTTCATGTTGCCACTTTCATTGTTTTCATCCTAGTATTGTGTATCAAGATAATTTGGGCCATACTTAGAGTTTTATTGTCTTACTAACTTGAGTTTGAAAGAAAAGATGAAGCAGTGAAGGAGCTAGTTCACAATTCAGGGCTCAATCAAATAGTGAATTGATATAGGTACACCCGCCTGAGTAGTCCATACTTGAAGTGAAGAAGGTTTTTCTGACCTTAATACCTTAGTGCTTACATTTTGCTAGATTGTGTCTATTGGGATTACATGAGTTTATGAGTATTTGATAATCTACAAGTTTAAGCACTAAAAAAATTGGTGACTCTACTGGGGATGCGAAAAGATAATAGCTTACAATAGGTTAGTACAAATCCTATCTATTATGCATTTATAGACCAGCATAAAATAATTTGATTCCCGCTAATAGTGGGTGGCGACTCTAATAATCTGTGTTTACCAGTCACTGGTATCTCTGCATTTTAAAACTTTTTGTTAACCATACCATGAGTCGACCAAAGTTCACTAGGTCTTATGACAAGGATCACCCAGAAGATAATGTGGGTGATGAACTCCATACACCTAGTAGAAAGCAGTGGTCTAGGAGAGGTCACAATAATAATAGCTCCCAAGGCCCTTCAAGAGAAAGCACCTCAGTGCCAATAACTCATGAAGCCTCCTCCTCCTTTGATGACATCAAACATATTAAGATAGTCATCCCTAGTGTACCTTTTTATCCTCTCGAAGTAGAAGTCACCGAAGTAGGTTTTTTCCCTGCGAGCGAAACCCTAGAGCAACTAGAAGAAAACTCTGATACTGAAACAACTTCCTATAATTTTGAGAAGTTGAGGGAAGAGGTGATTTCTTTGAGAGAGAAAGAGCATGAACAACTTGATGAGATTGCTAATAGGGTGAATGTGAGGGAACAACAAATCTATGAATTATTTATGGAGAGATAGGAACTTCTCAAGAGAACAAAAAAAAATGAGAGTCGGGTAAGTGATTTAAACCAAGATTTTCAAGGTCTAAATAAGGAGCTGTTTGGTGATATGGAAGATTTGAGGAAGTGGGCTCAGGATACTAGACCTTGCCAAGGTGAATTTGAAGGAATTGGTTATGTTCTTAAGCAATTGAATCCCTCTAAAATCTAGAGGAATGAGGAGACTAGAAATGCTCCCAAAGGGATCCCTGATAAGGGAAAACAAAAGATGGTGAGTATAAAAATTACTGAGCCTAAAAAAATTGAGGCTGCCCCTAGTATACCTCCTCAAACAAGTCTAGACCTAGAATAGGCTAGAAAAGAAAAAGAGACTTTGGCTATTCAACTTGAGAAACTCAAGTTGGAGGCTGTTACAGATGAAAGGAAGAGGAAGATTGCCTTCCTACATGCTAACATGAATACATCTGGTAGTAGTTCTATCCCTATTACCAAAGGAATAACTCCACCTAGTCAGCCAAATACTACACTTCTGAATTCTCAAGCTTGTCACCTTGGACAAAGTGTACCTGGACAAGTTCCTAATCAAATTCCCCTCATAGCTAGTGGTACAGTCAGAACTGTACCCTATCAAAATGCTATCACTACCCCTCTAAATCAACCAAATATCCAAAGAAGACCAATTCAATTGGATAGATATAGGCCTCTTCTTTTTTATGGCATTCTTAGTCAACCTAATGCTATCCCCAATGAAATCAGAAAGAAAATCTCATTGTTCACTGGGAATAATGTCATTACCTATGAAGAGCATCTAAAATTTTTCACCGATAAGGTCAATGACTATGAGATTAAACATGAAGATGTCATAATGAAGCTCTTTTTTCAATCATTGATTAAAGATGCTAGGGATTGGTACAGAGGTTTGCTTGAGAATAGTATTACATCTTGGGAAGAATTTGTTAGGTGTTTCAAAGAGTAATATGTAGAACATGTGAACTCTAGCTACATGCTCAATGAGTTCAATAATATTAAGAAACACTATAATGAGAGCATGTCAGAGTTCAATAGCTGATTCCAAAAGGCTATGTATAAACTATTCCAAGTATTGAGGTTAGATGATGCAGTTTGCATGACAACTTATTTCAACTCTATGGATGGTAAGATGTCTTACCTTTTAAGAGATAAGAATCCCTGTACCCTTAGAGATGCTTTTAAGTTGGCCATAAATATTGAGAGTAACCAAAAGGCATCTAGCCAAATGTACAGGGCGATGAGGGTAGACTATGGAAAGAGACTAGGCCACAACCTACAAGGCCATCCAAAGAAGAGGATAGAATGGAAAAAGGACCTGGTACTAACAAAGATTTCCTAGCAAGGTTTGATAAAGGTGGCAAAAATTTTCAAGATGAAAGACCTCCTTACCAAAGGTAGGATAAGGGCCCTAGCTTAAGAGATATGCCTTACAAAACAAACTAGAAAGATGGGAGGCATGTTCCTGATAATAATGAACCCTAAAAGGGAAGAGATACCCCTGATCCTCTAAGGAAAAACACAACACACAATGTGGAAAATAGTCCTTGGTGTGTTTCCTATAACATGCCCCACTCACCATTCCAATGTGTTGTGGCTCAAGCCTTGGGAGAAGAGGCTGATAACTTATGTGTAGGAGATTATGAAGAATTTGAAAAGCCTGCCATTAACATGTTCACTACCAAACTAATGGGGGACCTTGTGTCCTCAAAAGATGAAGATATTTGTTATGATGTTGATCATAAGAGGAGGGTTTTCTCTAATTATGAACAAAAAATATTCACACAATCTGATCATGAAGAGTATTATAATGATGCTTGTAAAACTCATATGGTTGAATCAGGATCAGATGAGAAACAATGGAGAAAGCTCAGTGAAGAAGAGATTAGAAACTTAATTGTGGCTACCATAACATAAGCAAGATGCTCATATAATTTGAGGATTAAAAAGGTGGATAATGAGCAGGGAGTCCCCAGATCAATGTTTTTAAGAGATAAGTTGCAAGATAAGGATTCCCGAAAGCCCAATGTTGTAAATAGTAAGGATCAAGGGCTTATGAGTGAAAAGAAGAAAAAGGAGGAAGTTATTATTGACAAGGTGAAAAGGAGAGTTGGTAGGTTAAAGGATCACCCTGATTCCTCTACTGATTCCCCTACTTTTGACATGAGACATGCCTTGTCTCAAATGAAGGTCTCCATCCCTTTTCTTGAAATGTTGAAAATAGAGGAGCATCAGGCAGCAACCTTGGCTCTTATAAGTGAGCAAAGAACTACTCTTGTGTTACAAGAAGAAGGGAATTCTAGGGACAAGCCAATTGCAATTAATGAAATTTCTAATGTATGTGTCAGAACAATTATGACACAAGAACCTTCCTCTATCAATCCTTTCTATGTGACACTAATTAATTGTAAATAATTTTTTGCTCAAGAATTGTATGATTAACTCTAGTGCTGCTACTACTGTTATGCCTTATCATGTAATGAAGGACCTAGGCCTGCAAGTTGACACTTCTAATGGCAGGTGTTATGCAATGGACAATAGGGCAGTACCTATTGTAGGGACCATGATTAGAATTGAAGTAAAAATTGTTGCATTCCCAAAGGTCACATATAAAATGGATGTGGTTATTGTGGACACGAATCCTCATTATGACATGTTATTGTCAAGGCAGTGGGCTACAGTAGTAGGTGGACAATTAGAATTGGACTTATCATATGCCACTATTCCAATAAATGGGATTGAGGTGAAGTTGTACAAGGAGCCCCATTCCTCAGTGATGGTGGAAATGGTTGCTCTCGAGGATCTAAATTGTTTTTTAGATATTGACATGAGCAATTTTATGATTGAGGAGGCAGTACCCCAGATGAGGAATATAGATCCAATTGTGGATGAGTTGATATTGTAGCAAGATGGGCTCTTCCAAATGTTCTTTGATGGTGGATGCTCCAAAGAAGGATCAAGAGTTGGTGTTGTATTCATTTCCCCATTAGGTACTACATTTAAGTATTCTTTCCTATTAACTTTTGAGTGTACCAATAACACTTCTGAGTATGAGGCCATAATATTGGCATTAGATGTAGCCATAAAGCATGGTATTAAATGTTTAAAAGTCCATGGTGATTCCCAATTAGTTGTAGCCCAAGTGAGATCTCAGTATACTGCTAAGGATGAAAAACTCAAGTTGTATAAACATGCTATTTGGGATAGATTAGAGTTTTTTGAGGATTTCAATTTTCTTTGGGTAGAGAGATCTAATAATATCATGGTAGACTTCCTTGCTAACATTGCCCTAAAAAATAATGATATTACTCTCTTTGGTGTCTCCATGTTGGAAACCAAAACTAGGCCTACAGTGCCTGATAATGTATACAATTGGAAAGTTTTTGAGGATGACCTTGATATCCTTAGGTTCCTTCAAGGCCTTGATCAATATGATGGTCAACAAATAGATTTCAATGAGATACAACAATGTATTGAAGGAAAGGAATGCATCATGAGGAATGAGATAATGCAATTACCATCCAACCACATACCTAAAGGGTTAGTGGAACTAGAGGGGATGTTTAAAATAAATGATGGTTTTTTGTCCCAAAAGTCTAACACCAAAATGGAAGACTTAGAGGAAATAAACCTAGGATCTGAAAATTTTCCTCAGATGGTGTACATTGGCAAGAAATTTAGTAGAGAGATCAGATGTAATCTAATTTGACTTTTGAAAAAATATAAACATGTGTTTTCCTGGTCCTATGATGACCTCAAGGCTTATAGGGATGATTTATTTCAACATAAAATCCCTCTAAAAGAGGAAACTAGGCCTTTTAGATAGAAGCAGAGACCCATTAACCCTTTACTAGCCACTAAGATGTAAGTTGAGTTGACAAAATTGAGAGATGCTGGTATCATTGAACCAATTAGGCACTCAACTTGGGTTTCAAACCTTGTACCAATGAGGAAAAAGAATGGTGACATCTGGCTCTATTTTGATTTCAAAAACCTAAATGTGGCATCACTCAAGGATAATTATGGATTTCCCAATATGGAGGCCATGCTACATAGGGTGACTAGATGTGAACTCTATTGGTGTTAAAAATGATGCTTATGCTCTTAGGCTACCAATATACCCTCAGATGGATTTTAGGAATGGTTAGCTCCAAAATGTAAAAGGGTCTTAGGGTAACTAGATCGACTATAGGGACAAGACTGCCCTCTTCTACTTTAGGCTCTGCAAAACCAAGGTGGGTGCACCTAACCCAATAAAAACTATACTTCACACACCAAGGACTCGGCTTGAATAACAGATGGATGGATAGTAAGAAAATACTAAATACTAACCTCACATTCATTGACTCTCCATTACTATAGGGTGGAACACTCACACAACCAAAGACTTAAAGTTTTTGGGATGGTTCTTAATTTATAGGTTTGAATCATAATAACCCCAATTCGTATATGTTATTAAAAGACTTACTCATCTAGACCAGTGCCTCATCCATTGGGCAAGATCTCCTAGATAGATTATACACGCACACCAGACTATATCTGAGATTCAAAGCCATAAACACATCTACAATCTCCTTTACTACTTAAAAGATATCCTTTCATAGATAAGAGATAAACCTATGTCCCATCTAGAGCATCATTTCATCTAATCCTAGATTAGAACTCAAGAATGGAAGACACATACATAAATTAATATGCAATGAACTAGAAAGCTCAAAATCTACCTGTATTGACACAAAGGAGAGAGAAGAATCATGTATCTGTATTAAGTATGAAGAATCCTCAAGTGTATACAATTAGCCCAAGCAAACCATGCTTACAAACTACAACTTAGACCTACAACTTTCTTTCCATTATCAACAAGTACTAAAAGCAAAGAAATTACAATTGTAACTAAGAAGAGGATTCACAACCCTAAGTTTTTGAATACCTGACTCCCAATACCTCCAAATAATCAAAAGAATCCCTTTTATACCAAGGGTGACAACACAGACACAAGGATCACTCAGAAACCAAAATTCAAAACTACCTAACACTTGCTAAGAAGTTATTACAGACATGACACGGACCAAGCCACAATAGATGAGCTCAAATAATTCCAATTCAACATCCATCTGACCCTGTACCAGTCTGAAGTACAAAATCAAGACAAAATCCTAGGAAAACTGGTGAAATGATCTCTGCAATAGGTTTGGGGTATTTCTTCCATTACTTCCCCATAGCAAGACATTTCTCTGCAACCACCCATGGTAGCCTAGACCGCATTGCAATCACTGACACCACCAAACTAATCAGAAATAGCCACAAAAACATTAACCCTGGTACCCTGTGGTCGCTGCAAACCCTCAAAATTTGAAATCAAAACAAAATGGTCACCTCAAGGCACCCTTCACAAATCAACAACCCATATTTAAATCTGACTCAACTTTATAATGTGACCGTCTGATTAAAAACCTTTCCCAGGTTTGAAAACTCTATACCTCATTAAAGGGTGATATCGATGGCTATCATGATTTCGCCAAGATAACTTTCTTGCAACTTATCCCCATGGTGCAATGACAACCATGAGATTATGCAGCTCTTTAATCCCTTTGAAAACCCATGGCCCACTAAGAACATCCAGCTTGGCACACCTAGACCAATGAAAATACACCAATTCACAATTTTCTAACACAGGTCCCACCGATGAGAGCCCTTAATAAGATGAAAAATCAACGGACGTCACATGATCTGATGGAGGAGGAATATTCCATAAGATCATATGCCCATTATCAATTTAATGACAAGTCAGGACCCACTGACAAGCTCAAAAACTAGGTCCCACTGATAGCATACTGAGTCACACCCACGCGAACTAATGGGAGAACACCAAATCAACCAACCTAGCAGTGGACCAAATTTCCTTTTTTCCTTTAAGAGAATTAACAACTGTCGTTAAACTGCTACATTTAAAAGTCAAGAATCTCATCCCAATAGAATAATGATAGCCATAGGATCTATCTGGTGTTTAACCTCTTTACAAACCAAAAAACCTTGGGCCCACTAACAATATCCCTGTCACCATCACGTGAACCAACAAAATAATGCCATTTGTACATACGTGGAAGTGGACCTGCCCACATAAGGCATCTAATTGGACAACAGGTGCATGATCACATGGGGAGAGAATATTCCATGCAAACACATGCCAGCTATTAATTTTTCTTCTAACAACCGGGCTCTGCTGACATGTCGACCTCGGATTACATGGATGAATAAAACACTGCCAACCATCACATCTGTTAGGAACGGGGACCACCTCAAATATATGTGTAGTTGATCCACAAAACCAACCATAGGATGCCACGATGGCATGACATGGCACGGTCCCACATGATATAAGACTTTTAGAAGATCTAACGGTCATCTCTATACCATGATGTTAAATGGCACGCATCTTGGTCCAACAGTATAATGACCACCGTATATCTTTATCTCTATTTAAGCTCAAACTTCACCTTCGTAGATGGGCCCACCTGGACAAGATCTTTATCTTTATCTCTATTCAAGATAGAGAACTAATAATGGGTTCATGAAATCAATCTGAGAGCTTTAGATCATTCACCTTACTCCAGGGATCCAAGATCATCAAAGTTTGAGGTCTTTTATGCTCTGCTACCTTCTGATTTTTGACAATTCATCAAAATCCTAATCAAAAACATTAAAATTTTTAACCTAGGGCTTGCTCTCAAATGGTGGAACTGCAACATCCTATTCCAGGGCTTTTAGAATTTGATAAAACACATCCCTAACTTTCATTTTGCAAAGGAAGAAGGAATTCCTGCAGTCAAAACTCAAGTTAGAGCCATAAAAGCAGACGAACCCTAAAAACAAGGGTTTTGCAGAGCAGAGAATAAAGAAATGAAATAACTTTAATACAAAGTGACTAGAGTTCACCAAATGTAGTCTCAAAGCATGAAATAAATGTGCTTCAACTTTTAGACCAACTTGGTCATCCAACCACCAACCGTACACCTCACTATCACCGTGAAACACATAGAAAATTGCACTAAAATAGTTTGTTCTTTATTAATTTGAAAGCAAATTGTTACATGAGGATCTCTTGGATTCCCTCAAGTATATTGAAGCCTAAATAGGCTCTGCAGACTATTGGCACAACCATCATATGGTTGTAGCTGTTTAACCACTTCAAAAGCAAAATTGCTTAGCAACTTTTAAAAGTTGCATTACCACTTTTGACAACTTTTGCCGATAAGGCAAAAAGTGTGTCTTGAAACTTTAGGAACCTCATGTGAGTTATTTTTGACCTTCAAAATTCTTAAAAACACCTAAAAGACACCTAGAAAACATAATTGCACCCAAGAACCAATTGATACCCAAGGTTTATAAGACACCAAGGGGTCTTGTGTCCATACATTGGGTGGTTATAAGGAGATTTAAAAAAAAATCAATCCTTTAACCATTATTACAAACAAAAGAACATCTTTAACCTATGCTATTTTATTGTTCAAGTTGAATCCTTTGATTTCTTATTTGAAAAAGACCTGCAACCAGTCCTTCATTGTCCATCACAAAGCTCCAAGGTGACATGATGAAAATCTTAGGAAATCAGGTGCTCTGCACCATATGTTCCAATTGATGTCTTTATCTTCACACCTTCATATGCTACCACAGGGTCTTTGGTTTGCATCAGTGATGTCCCTACATCAAACACCCCACCTTGAAAATGACTCTTGTCCCAAGAGTTCAGTGGGATTGTCCTTCTACCACACATTCTCCTAGATGGTCTCCTCTTGGTCTTCCATTTCAAGTCTTGATCCTGCACATTAGGAATACCTGCAAAACATTCATTAGTTGCAAAAACAATTTTGTGTTTGTTACCCTTAAAGGCAACATCATTATCCACTTGCTTAGGATAGTTAACTTCAATTTGTAACAGAGGCTTCTCAAACTGTTGTTGTTGTAATACTTTCAGACACTGGACTTCATTATTTAATGCATCATGTACTTCTTCATTTATTTTCCTTTCTATGGGGCACCAAACATCACCCACCTTGACCTCTTTTCCTGAGACTTTAATATTCACTATTTTCTGCACTGTTTCAGGCAGCAAACCAAGAGTTTTTTGAACATTATTAATGTTTGTCCTTTTCACTATCAAAAAGGACTATTTCAGTGGAAAATCCTTCTCATTATGACTGTACTCATGTCCTTTCAAATCAAGATACTCCTTCTTACCAAAGCAAATTATCTTTTCTTCCTTTTCACTAGGCAATGGTGTGAGTTTAAATTTGAATCCATCCTTATGAACCAGGTATACATTGGATGCTCCAAAGTGGATTGTAATCCTAGAGGCTTGCCAAGGCCTACCAAGGATAATGTGGCAACAACTCATTGGTATAACATCACAAACAACCTAATCTTTGTATGGTCCTATTGAGAAATCTACCACTCCTTGTTCCCTTACTACAATGCTCTCATCACCAACCCAAGAAGCTTTGTAGGGTCTGTCTATAGGACATTTCTTCAAACCTAGTTTATTGACCATTTCATAGGATACTAAATTATCAAAGGAACCTAAATCAATTATCAATTTGCTTACCTTTCCATGACTTAGGTAGTTAGTTCTGAATAGTGATGGTTTTATCTCCTTATGTTGTTGTTGTGATGACTGTCCTCTTCTAAACATCAAAAATTCACCTTCCACAATCAGATCTACAGTACGAACTCTTCTCATCTCTTCTTCATGTTCTTCATGCTCTTCTTGGACCAAATGCACTCTTTTATCTTTCATCTTCTTAGGACATTGATATGATTGATGCCCTACCTTGCCACAAGTGAAACATGCACCAGTGAATAAACTAGGACCTCTACCTCCTAACCTTCCTCCTCTAAAGTTTCCTCTTGTATTAGTCACAACCTCTTTACCTTTGTCTTTATCTTGATTTGTTGAAACATCAGGCTGACCTCTGCCACCTCTTCCTCTCATTGCACCTCCTCCTCTCTGATTACCTTGCCTATCATTTTTCCTCTTTAATTTCTCCTCTGCTCTGACAGTAAGCTGAAAGCACTCACCAAGGGTTCTTGGAACATTTAACCCAATCTCATCTTGGATACTATATTTCAGACCATTGATGTATCTAGAAACTTTTTCATCCTCATCCTCCACTCCTCCCCTTATGCTTAGGGTGTGGAATTTCTCAGTGTACGTCATCACATCCATATCCTTCTATTTTAAATTGTTTCTTTTCATCTTTATCTATATAGCTAAGTTAGAGGGCAGCAATTGACTCCTAATCATTATTTTCATTCTATCCCAATTAGAAATTTTGTTCAAACCTCTTTCCTCTCTATCCCTTTGAACACTTTTCCACCATGTTAATGTTGTACCTCTCAACCTTGCTTTAGCAATTTTCACCTTCTTGTCAGGCTCAACATCCTCAAGATCAAAATGATTTTCAAGGGCTTCAATCCACCCTAGTACCTCTTCACTATCCATTCTTCCCTGGTAAAGTGGAAAATCAACATGATTCTTTGTTCCACTTCCTTGCACTACTTTGATTATCCTTACAAACCTCCTTTCTTCAAGATCTTCTGTTGTCTCAGATTCTTGCCTAGAATTACCCACTTCTTCTTCTTCATGATTCTCCCCATGATTCCTTCTCTCAATCTCTTCTCTTCTAGTTTCTTGTTTTTCCTTTTCCAATGCTTCTATCCTTGCAATAAATTGTAATCTCTCCCTTCTTATTTGTCTTTCTTCCCTCTCTTTGGATGCTTCAAGTTCCCTCTTCTCCCTTCTTTCTCTTTCCACCTCTTGTCTCAACTCTTCCATCTCCCTAGCCATTTGTCCCTTAGGAGGCATTTTGCAAACTCGTTCTTCTCCCTACTCAAGGACCTACTAACTGATGCTCTGATACCACTTGATGCAGAGTGGACAGCAAAAACACCAAGCACTTGCCCAACCCACAATAAGACACCAAAATGATACAACCAAGCAATTTAGCCTCTGATTCTAATAGACTAGTCTACAATCTCTGTAATAGAGGAACTTCAAAGGTTTCAAGGTACTCACAACACCTTATGGACTCAATCCCAATCAAGATCAAATTTCCCTTTAGGGACAAGTTCCCTGATTTTGATCAAACAGTGCTTTTAAGGTTCCAGACCTTAATTTCTATAAAAAAGATTAGAAACTACTTAGAAATCAACTAAATAGCAAGAATCAACCACTGGTTATGTGTAGAAACACCCAAATCATCAGGAACTAGTTTGGACCTAGAGGCTCTACTAGCTCTATAAAACCTGCTCTACTGCAATATCTTTGAAATTGTTCAAAAGACCCTATGACCTTATGGTATTTATGGATACCCTTTTGGAATTTCTTACAAACCTCAAAGTCCCAGACTTTGGTACCACTCTTGCATACCAGTTGCTTTGTCAAGTCCACAGGCCTAATGCTAGCGGGTTAGGATTGGGTTTCAAGATAGAGAACTAATAATGGGTTCATGAAATCAATCTGAGAGCTTTAGATCATTCACCTTCCTCCAGGGATCCAAGATCATCAAAGTTTGAGGTCTTTTATGCTCTGCTACCTTCTGATTTTTGACAATTCATCAAAATCCTAGTTAAAAACATTGAAGTTTTTGACCTAGGGCTCACTCTCAAATGGTGGACCTGCAACATCCTATTCCAAGGCTTTTAGAATTTGATAAAACACATCCCTAACTTTCATTTTTCCAAGGAAGAAGGAATTCCTATGGTCAAAACTCAAGTTAGAGCCATAAAAGAAGACAAACCCTAAAAATAAGGGTTTTGCAGAGAAGAGAATAAAGAAATGAAATAACTTTAATACAAAGTGACTAGAGTTCACCAAATGTAGTCTCAAAGCATGAAATAAATGTGCTTCAACTTTCAGACCAACTTGGTCATCCAACTAGCATCCGTACACCTCACTATCACCGTGAAACACACAGAAAATTGCATTGAAACTGTTTGTTCTTTATTAATTTGAAAGCAAATTGTTACATGAGGATCTCTTGGATTCCCTCAAGCATATTGAAGCCTAAATAGGCACTGTAGACCATTGTCACAACCATCATATGGTTGTAGCCATTTAACCACTTCAAAAGAAAAATTGCTTAGCAACTTTTAAAAGTTGCATTACCACTTTTGACAACTTTTGCCAATAAGGCAAAAAGTGTATCTTGAAACTTTAGGAACCTCATGAGAGTTATTTTTGACCTTCAAAATTCTTAAAAACACCTAAAAGACACCTAGCAAACATAATTTCAACCAAGAACCAATTGATACCCAAGGTTTATAAGACACCAAGGGGTCTTGTGTCCATACATTAGGTGGTTATAAGGAGATTTTAAAAAAAAATCAATCCTTAAACCATTATTACAAACAAAAGAACATCTTTAACCTATGCTATTTTATTGTTCAAGTTGAAGCCTCTGATTTCTTATTTGAAAAAGACCTGCAACCAGTCCTTTATTGTCCATCACAAAGCTCCAAGGTGACATTATGAAAATCTTAGGAAATCAGGTGCTCTACACCATATGTTCCAATTGATGTCTTTATCTTCACACCTCAATCTACTACCATAGGCTCTTTGGTTTGCATCAGTGATGCCCCTGCATCAGGCTAGGGTACACTTAGGCCATTTTTTGAAACTTCTCTCACAACGGCTAATTTTGGAATTTACCCTAGGTTCTTGTCAGCCAGAGAAGAGGGAAAATGTTGCAGAGGCCAAGATAAAGATAGGAGGCCATGAGAATTTTTATCAATGCTAACAAACTCTGGCAATGATGGATGGTTTCTCAGGGTACAACCAAGTGCTGGTCAAAGAATCAGAGCAATTCAAGACAGCCTTTACAACCCCATGGGGAACATATGTATATGCTCACATGCCCTTTGGTCTAACAAATAATGGAGAAACTTTTTAGAGACTAATGGATGTTGCATTTGAGGAGTTGATCAATGTTTTAATGGTTGCTTATCAGGATGATCTCAATGCTTATTCCAAGAAAACTGATGATCATTGTTCTCATTTGGAAAAGGTCATTCTTAAGGCCTTAGAATTTGTTGTGTCCCTAAATCCTAGAAAGTGTCAATTTGTTGTGACAAAAGGGAAGCTACTTGGATACATAGTGTCAAAAGAAGGAGTCAGGATTGATCCTAAAAGAGTAGAAGCAATTAAAAAGGTCCCTCCACCAAAGAACATAAAAGGTGTATAGTCATTTTTGGGAAAGATTAATTTTGTGAGGAGATTTATTGCTAGCTTTGTAGAATTGGTCAAACCTATAGTAAAGTTCCTAAAAAAGGAAATGAAATTTGAGTGGAGTCTTGAAGCTCAACAAGCTTTTGAAGGAATCAAACAAGCAATTCAAGAGGCCCCATTTTTGGTGTCACCTGATTACTTAAAACCATTTTCCCTATTTTCTTTTTCATCCTTTCATACAATTGTAGCTATCCTTTTACAAAAGGATCAAGAAGGATATGAACATCCTATAGCCTTTTTCAGCAAGTCTTTACAATCTGCTGAATTAAATTATGAACTAATGGAAATTCAAGCCTATGCACTTGTGAAGGTAGTCAAGGCTTTTATACCATATCTGGTCTGTGCAAAGGTTAATTCTTATGTACCTCATGCTGTAGTAAAGGATATCCTAATACAGAGTCAAGTCACAGGAAAGAAATGTAAATGGATAAACAAGATTCAAAAGTTTGACCTTGAAATTCACATTACCAAGTTGGTAAGAGGATTGAGACTTGCTAAGTTAATGACTGAGGAAAATATGGACCTTGTTCAGGTAAATAATGTTGCTGATATTGATATGATTACTAGTATTGAAATGCAACCCTGGTACAAGGATGCTATTTATTTTATTAAAAGTGCTAAGTGTCCACCTGAATTGAATGATAATCAAAGGAGTCTCAGATTGCAAGCTCAAAGATATGTGTTAATTCAGGGTGATTTGTACTAGAAGGACAATGAGGGGATTTTGCTCTTTTGTCTAGATGAGCACCAATCAAAGAAGGTGTTGAAGGAAATGCACTTTGGAATGTGTGGAGGACATCATTCTGCTCAGTCAACATCTCATAAAATTTTAAGAGTAGGATATTATTGGCCTGAATTTTTCAAAGACACTCATTCATATGTTAGAAAGTGTGAGCCTTGCCAAAGGTTTTCAAAGAAGCTTAAATTTTTAGGTGCATTGTTGTTGAACCCTATAGTTGCAGAAGCTCCTTTTGCAATGTGGGGTATGGATTTTATTAGAGAGTTCTCTGAAAAATCTAGTGATGGACATAGTCACATCTTAGTGGCTACTGATTATTTTACTAAATGGATTGAAGCCATTCTAGTTAAAATGGCCACCAATGCAGTTGTAATTGAGTTCTTAATGAACAATTTGATCACTAGATTTGGTGTTCCCATCAAACTAGTTGTAGACAATGCAATGAGCTTCAGAGCTCAGGAAATCACTGATTTTTGTTCTGAAATGGGAATTATTTTGTCCTATTCATCTCCTTACCATCCACAAGCCAATGGACAGGCTAAATCCAACAACAAGAGTAATTTGTAAATCCTGAAGAAGACCTTGGAGAAAAATAAGAGAAGTTGGCATGTGAAATTAAAGCTAGCACTATGGGCTGATAGAATTTTTGAGAAGAGAGCCACGGGGAAGTCCCCTTTTGAAATGGTATATGGCGCAAAGTCAAGATTACCAGTCAATAATTTCCTTCCAATCTATAAGTTTATGCAAGAAGAGGATTTGGAGATCAGTGACCCATTACAAGATAGGATGGTTCAATTTATTGAATTGGATGAGATCAGGAGGGAAGGACAAAAGAAAAATATTAAGCTTCAGCAAAAGATGAAATATCTCTTTGATAAGAGAGAAACTATAAGGAAATTACAGCCTGGTGATATGGTTCTCCAATGGAATGCCAGGGCTGAAGAAAAGGGAAAACATAAAAAAATTGAGTCTTTGCGGATGGGACGTTATATTGTCCATCAAACCCATGGTAAGGACTCATATTTTCTACAAAGTATGGATGGTGAAGAGCAGGAATTGCCAGTGCATGGACAGTTCCTAAAAAATTTCTTCAGTTGAGTTTTTATTTCCATGCATAGTAGGCTTGTATTATATGTATAGGTGTGTTTACTTCTGTTGTGTGTTTATTTCCTATTTTAGGTTAAGGTTTTATGGTCTACCTCCTATAGATTCATTGTTTCTTTCTATGATCTTGCAATCAAGCATCCTCAGATAGAGCCACTATTGGGTATATTCTTAATTTTCTAAGGTTTGTGTTCGGATTTTGGTTTAAGTCTCCTTATGAGTGTTTTACCTGGTCTAGGGTTAGTAAAATTCATGAAAAATTATCATTTCCATGTTCAAAAACCCTTACCCTAGGTCTTGTCCATAAAATTGTCAAATTCATTTCAAAACCCTCATGTTAGCCCTTTTGCTTCTAATTCATTGTTACTTTTTGGTCACTTAAGTGGTCAGCTGTGCACGTGCTTATTTATCCCAGGTGTTCGCTAAATCAGAAAATGTCATAGTATGTCTCATATAGTATTCGGAAAATTAGTGAATGAGTCAATTTCATGCTAAGTGTCAGGTTTGGTCGCTAAGTCTCTTAATCTCCAACAGATATCTCAACCATTCAGCGGATTGGAAACTGTGTTTGAACCTTGTTATATGCTTCCCTTGTTCGCTGAGTCTCCAAATGTTTTGGCAGTTATCTTGAGTATTACGAGAACTAGCGAACAAGTGATATCTCCAGTTCACTTATTCCTTGGTGGTTTTGTGTTAATACTCGGTGACCTAGCAAAGGCAGTGTTCGCTCATTCTCTGAATCCGGCGGTCAAGGGTTATATCAATTGGCAACCTGGTGAATACTATTGATTTGTGTCAAGATCGATGGCTCTGTTTTAATCTCAAGTATCTTTTGGGTCCTACATGTTTGACTTGGTGAATAAGCGACTAAGTACTTGTAATACTATCCTCTAAGTCTAGCGGTTCTGACAGTTTGGGCAAATAACTTTAGGGGAGGTAAAGTTTTCTTGTGTTCGCTTATTCTCAAAATAAGTTAGTGATCTGTTAAATGATCTAGTGATTCAGTGAAACATGTAGTCACCAGTTCTCTTGATAAAAAGGTGAAGGCTAGAAGGATTTGGCAAATGGGCAAATAAAGAAATGATATTATATTAAGCCTTCAGTCACCTATTCTCATAATAAAGTATTCAATGGTATGAAGTATTGGGAGAATCAGCGAATGCTTGGTTCGCTGAGTCTCAAAATTAAATGATTAAGGTTCATATAATTTAGAGAATTAGTGATAGCTATGGATTAGTGTGAAAATCAATAGTCAATTCAGAATCTGAGTATGTAGATGGTGGTTAAAAGATTGATTTAGCAATTCAGAGAATAAAGGCATCACTAGGTCTCAAGATAATCAAGTGTTTAAGTAAATCATCCAGCGAATGCACGAACCCTTTGTTCGCTAGATCTCCAAAAATTATAACAGTTAGTCGGGACATTAAGAGAATGGGAGAAAGGCTTTATTTTCCAGTTCTCCAAATTAGTAATTATAGTCAAATGCTCAAGGGTGATACTTTGTTCGCTAATTCACCAAATAAATCAAGAGTTAAGAATTACATTGCAAGAACCCATGAAACTCTTTAGTCACCAGTTCTCTGAATTTGAGCCAAGTTTAAACAATAATTAAGAGAACCTGTGAAGGCTTTGGTCGCCAGTTCTCTGAATAATAACTGGGGTTAGCATTATATTAAGCGATCACAAGAAGCTTTTAGTCACTGATTCATTGAATTGGCTCAGTTGGAAAAGGTAATAAAGAAAAAGAAAAGGACCGTTGCCACATGGATAAAGTACATTGTCAAGATGGAGATTGAACCAATAAGCCATCAAATCAGTTTTAAGAGAAAGATTGCATGATGCAAATAGGTTTAAAGTATAGAATCATGATCATTTGCCTCCTTGCCTTGTTTTTGAGTTGTTTAATCTATCTGTCAACATCTGAACATGGCTAGCTCAAAATTTGAAATCTGAAGGTATATGAAATTGAATATGGGAGCAATTAAGGAGATTTTTAGTAATTGTGGTAGTTGTACACCTCTGATCCACATTGATAAATAAGTGAAGCTCATTGTTTTATGTGTTTGAAATCAATTAAAGAAAATTGTGTTCATTTGAAGGAGCACTGAGCATTTGAGTTTGTAGAGGATTGAGGGTAATTCTATAGTAAAGATGAGTCAAGTTGAGAAGAGTGCACCATCTTCCAGTAGTGAGGCCAATGGTGGTGAAGACAAAGGCAAGCCGAACTATTCAGATGAGTTCATGAAGTTACTACCAAGATCCAGTCAGAATAAGAGGGCTGTTGATGATGTGTTTGAAGATTTTCTACGTCAGTGTAGAGATCCCATCACCCCAAATTTCTTAGGTTACACTATCTTTAACTTCTTTTACGAAAATAGAAATAAGCATGTTCCTGTCTGTAATGGTTGGGTTTTAGGATTAGGGAAAATGGTTGTTCTAGATGTCTTCCTAGATGTAGACCTAATTGTTTCTTTATTTAGAAGCTATGACCATATTTCCAAAACAATAAGCAAAAAGGACCAATCACCCTTAGTTACTCTTGATACGGGTTCATTTATGAAAGCTTTTGGTCTATATGCATCCTCTTCTACTAAAATTGACCTGAGCAAAGAAAGGGAGAAATATAGGAGTAACATAGGGTCAGTAAAGGACCAAATGGTTAAACATATGAAAAAATAGGACAAGTACATAGCCCCCCTTCCTGTTAGCATGAATACCCCATACCAGTTTAAGTCTCTCCATCATTATATGAGATATACTTGTTATGCATTGTGTAGAGTTTTAGGAATTTATGGAGATGCGGAGATGCTACCAGTTGATCTTTTGATGATCATCTTAGATATTCAGAATCCCTTGGTAAACACTGACTATGATTACATCCAGTATGTAATTGACAGAATACATGAAGGGCTGATATCTGTGAGAGACAGTAAGGCACCTGTTAAGTTCTTGCACTATTCTTTATTGATGCATTCTTTTTTCAATATCAACAACTTTGATTTGAACATATTGAAACCAAAGTTCACTTTCCAGGATCAGCATAATCCAATGCAATTGTGGGTACGGGTGTGGAATTCAACTTCTAATGAAGGGGATTTTTGTGTTTTTCAAAATTTTATTATCTATCCAATAATAAAGATGTTAGGTCTTCATGTCACTAGGCTATCACCTAGGGTTTTGAGAATTTTGAGACCAGTGCAATATGTGGACAAATTGGAGGGAAACCACAATTGGGGTGACTTCTACTTGGGGGAAAATTCTACAATTATCAGAGTTTATGGTTGTCCCCAATGCCCACATCTATTACCAAAGTATGTACCTCCAAGAGTTGCTTGTCTAGAGTTTATTTGGTAGTTGATGTGCATAGATAGGGAACTTCTGGCCCCTCACAAGAAGGGTACATTCACACCTAGGCAATTCAAGATAGGTGATTTCTTGATAGGAAAGAGGGAATTTACTCAAATCACAGCATGGCTGAACCAATTCAAGATGATCTCTGGTGCCTATAGACATGTGGACCCTGAGGGTTTTATCAGAATGGAAAGAATGACATACATTCCCAATATTGGTGTGATTAAGGAACATGAGGGTTTTTATGAGGAGGATGTAATCAGGAACATTTTAGATATTGATGAGGTCACTAGAAGATGGAACAGGTTTTTTGACCTGATAGATTTGTCTAAATAGCTGAAGGTAGCTCAAATACCTTTTGAAGGTTTTTTCCCCGATCTTCCTTACTTGAAGAGAATTGTTAGAATGATAGAAATGTATGATACTCTGGCAAACAAAATGGAGAGTCTGATTGATAAGAATAAGCTAGAGAAGAAGAAGAGGGATTACTCATCTTCTAATCAAGAAGAGTTCACTGATGAATCATAGGAAGGAGATACTCCTCCACAAGTTGGGGAGTCACCAGTTGTTGATCTTACTCAAGATCAACTAGAGGTAGAAAATATCTAAGATCCACCATTAAAGAAGCAGAGGCTTGAAGAAGGAGAGCCTTTAAGGCTAGAAAAACAAAAGAAATTAATTGACAGAGCATCTACTCTAGTGCTAAGTGATAGGGCTTACCATCACCAATTAAGGAAGACAATAAGGGTAGGCAAGAAGGTGGCCACTGAGGAAATAGATAAAGAATAGTCCCTATGGTTAGAAAAGGATATTAGAGAGATCTATTAGGAGGAATTTTTGAGTGATGATTAATTCATCAAATCTGATGAGTTCAAAATTTTTCTTATCTGGAATAAGTAGCAAGAAGTAGCCAAGGCCATGCCTAAAGGTATGGAACCAAGTGTAGAAACCATGAGGGCTCTAGCCTCATATGATCCTAGTCTTGATCCTTGTTGGCAATTTGGACTATCTATGGGAAGGTTGATTGGAAATTTGTCTTAGACTATTGGATATTGAGGAGATTGATTATGTATATATGAGTGTTGTCATTATGGCAACATATGTTTATCAATTTCAGTTATCATACATATTATTCAGATAGTGTATTTGTAGAGATAAGATGGTATATGATGATATATTTATGAGGATTATGTGATATATGTTTTGTAGAAGTTAGATATGATTATTCAGACGTCATACATGTTATATATTCTAGATATTTTATGAGATTACAGAAGTTATATATGTTTTTAGTACTTACATATTGAGTTTTAGTGTATTGACAGGGAAATAGAGGATAGTTTTAGTGATAAGTAATTTTATATTGAAGATTGGCTTATGCAGAGTTAATGGAAGCTAGAACATACTATTATTTATCTTTAATTAATAGCACTAGTCTTTATGTGTTACATATTGAAAGTTAGAGGTGATTTACTGATGAACAGTGAAAGACAGGCATCAGTGTACCCGAGAAGAAGATATTTTTGCAGAAGATGATTATGATGGAATCAGACTTTGTAGAGTAGATTGTAGAATTTTAATGATGTTATTTACCTATGGTTAATAGCACAAGAAGATTTGAATTCATATGAATTAGTTACAAGCATTTGAGTAAAGACAGTGTAACAAAACAGTGTTCCTGATAAGCAATTTTGGTAAATCGGTAATATCTTTTTATTGGATTGATATTTTGATTTGCCGAGTAAGATGAAGTATTTAGAATGTGAGAAGAACCTTCAGTTAATAGTGCATGAAGTTTTGATGTGTACGAATGAAGTTATTTAATGATTAGTAAAGACAGTTTGAGGCCGACAGAGCAGAGTTCAAGACAACATTTGGCAAAGATTGTATAAAGTTATTTTGTGATATATTGGGATGACATATGATTGAATTATGATGTGAAGCCAACCTAAATGATTATGTAATTGAGTTGTGTATAAAGGTAGTAATTTGTACCTTGTATTAGGCCTGGATCATCTGGGTTACTTATGTAAAATTGTGATGCGAACTTGAGAAAGTTGATGTAAATTGTGATAGCGGTTAAGGCTATGTATGCAAAGTTTAATTGAGATAATATAGTGATCAGAGAACTTAATTGTATTACCTATTTGGGGAGTGGGCTGATCTGGTGATCAGCATTGCATGTTTGGGCAGTGGGCTCATCTTGTAATCAGATTCATAACCTTTAACAGGGTTAAGGCTTTTAATAGGGCCTAAAGTCCTTTAACAGGGACAGATCAACTATATGTACTGTAATTGACTCCTAACAAGGTCACAATATCCCTAACAGGATACATTTGTTTAGTGATCTCATTTGTGGGTACCATCCCCACTGAGGTTTTTCCCTTGATTGGGTTTCCTCGAGAACATATCATGGGTTATGAGTTGTGTACATATTGTGGTGTGTTTACTCATTAGTTTGATTATCTTTATATGCAACAAAGTAATTTATAATATCCATAATTGGGTAAAAGTTGTTGAAAAACTGATTCACCCCCCCCTCTCAGTATTTCCCATTCCTAACAATTGGTATCAGAGCATAGTTACTCAGAAGGAAGAAAGGCTTAGTAGCTTGAGTAAGATCTCTATGGATATGGATCAGTTGCAGAAGAATCTTGAAGAAGCTCTTGAAGAGATTGACCTACTTACTGAAGAAAGAGACTCCTACAAAGGAAAGTATGAAAATGCAAAAGGCTTGATTGACAAATTGAAAGGTAAGATTCAAGATCTGAAATCTGAAAAAGAATCTGATATACTTGTTGAAGATTGTGGTGAATTAGAAAAAGAAAATGTGATTCTTAGACATGAATTAAAGGCAGCAAACTTGAAGCTTAGTATGAAAGATGGAAATGAGAATCTTAGATCTGAAAATGAAACCTTGAAGAAAGAAAACAAAGATCTGATGACTAAACTTTAAAGGATGAACTCTGAATATGATAAAGTCAAAAGGGAGTATGATGAACTTGACAAGTACAATAAGATAGTGAAAGGTGAACTAACTTAGTCAAAGTAGCAACTTGAGAAGCTATATAGAAATAGTGACAAGATCTGTGAGTAGATAAGTTATGGCAAACCATTTTATGATAAGACTAGACTTGGATATAGTATACTCTCTGAAAGCAAGAAGTTAGATCTAGAAGTTACTAAAGATCCTGAAATTGACAAGACTGAATCAGACCTAGAAGTGAAAGATCTATCTAAACAAGAAGAAACTGAATCTAAACAAGAAGATGAAACTTTGAAACAAGAAGAAACATCTAAAGGTATGCAATTTAAAGGTAGATGGTTTGCATGTAATTCTTTTGGACACATGAAGAAAGATTGTACTGGTAAGCAATTTAGACCTCTTAATGGATACTGTTATAATTGTCATGGATTTGGACATAGATCTATTGAATGTAAGAATAATAATATTATTGAAAATAGAATATCTAGAAGTACTAACATCACAGATCAAAGAACATCTGATGGCATGAAAAGGAGAAATGCAACAGTTTGTTATAGATGCAACAAGGTTGGACACATTGCAAGAAATTGCAGAACATAGTTGAATCATCAAGGATCAAGATTTATACCAAATGGAATGATATGCCAGATATGCAATAAGGTTGGACATACAACAAGATTTTATAGAATGAACACTAGAAGGTATGATCATAACCCTAACCCTAGAAACTTTGAAAGAAGGAATAGGAATGCAGAAAATATAATGAAAGCATGTTGTAATAATGAAAATGAAGTGAAATTTGTTGAAGCAAAGGACCAAGCAAGTTTATTTAGTGTGGATAATAGTAAGAAAGGCAATGCAGATGATGGTAAGATTGAAATTTTATCTAACTTTTCTTTAAGCACTTGAATTCTGTTATTTTCAGTATTTTAGGAACTTAGAATTAGCATAACTTTGAATTTTGAATGAATTAGGCTTTGTGGTGTTAAATGTAGATTTGTTATGATATACTAATGCTCCAGTTAAGAGCACAAAGATTTTTATGATGTTATGTGAGTTTTAGAGTAGATTTATAGAAACAGACTCAGGAAATCAGCATTTGGCATTTGAGCAGCAAAACGGGTAGATGAGATGTTAGAGCAAGTTATTGATGATTGGTATAAGACTAAAATCGGATTGTTTATGGACACAAAGTGAATAGAAGTGATTTGGAAGCACGCAGAACAAGTTCTAAGGTGATTTGAAGCAAGGTTATCAGAATTTATCAGTTCCAGACATTATTCAGCGACTTTGAGGTATTTATATTGATAAAGAAGTTACTTTGAAGAGATAATCAGATAGGACATGATGACTGCAAGCATGTTTCATAGCATTAAGGATAGAAATAGACCTAGAATGAAGGAGCCTATAAAACTAGAAATCTATGATGAAACCCTAGCATTGTCAACCGTTCCAGATGGTCTTATTCATTTGGAGAATATTCAAAGCTATTTGAGCTGTAAAGTTGAGAGTTTAGCAGAGATAGAACTGAATGATGAATACAAGATATTGTATAATGAAGATATGTTAGTGAAACCAATAAATGAACACCTAGAAAACAATGAGATAATCAACTACTCTTTAAGGCATGAATTTAATGATGAAGAGTGTACCAAGATCATATTAAGTAGAATACATGATGGCAAGTTTTGGATGGAAGATAGAGTAATAGATATCACAGTAGACTTGATACATGAAGTAACTAGACTATCTAAGGAAGGAGAGATGCCCTTAAATGAGAAAAAGATCAAGAACACAGTCCTAGAGAACACTGGATCAACATACAATGGAAGAGGCATAGTTATAAGCAAAATAAAGCAAGATGATGTGAGATACTTATGCAAGATTTTAACTACCAAATTTTGTGCAAATTCTAGAGAGGATGACATGGCAGCTGGCATGGTGCATGCAGCTTATCTGATGTGTGTAGAGAAGAAAAAGATTGACCTCTATGAGATGCTTAGAATACAATTATTTGAGAATTTTGATAAGATAAGGAAGGTTAAGAATTCCCAATTTAGATTTTCATCTTTGATAACATATATATTATTTCATATATATAGAAGATTTCCATTTACAACTGATTGGAATGATGGTCAATGCATAATGGACATAATTAATACAGTCTATCAGACTAAAGTTATTCAGAAGGTGGATAGCAGTGTAACCCTAATTTTGAAAACATTTCAAGAATTGTGCAAGCACAGGACAAGGATTCATCGTAATCTAGTTGAGAAGTACAAGAATGACATTTTTTTTATGGTTGATACTAATTTTACCTATATAGAAGTAGTTGAACCAAGAGTAGAGTTTTTGGACCCTTTAGGATATGAAATCTCTGAGAATGAAGTAGAAGGATACATTGGGAGATTATTGAAATGCAAAATTGATGTGTATGCAAGGAGGTTTGGCACATATGAGGAAGTGTATAGCATGACAATCAGAGCAAGAGAGGAGAAGCAATCTAAGAGGAGAGTGGAGGCAACAATGAAGAAGATTCTAAAGGAAAGTGGGATAAGTGAGCAAGAGTATGAAGTTGTGAAGAAGACAGTAGAAGCAGTTAGGATGACTGAAGAAGTAGCAGTTGGAGCCACACAAGAACAAAGTACTATTCCAACCCCTACACCTATTAAAGTGAAAGTTGAGCCTGATGTGGAGATGCAATAGCAAGAGGAGATAGAACAACAAAGGAAGAAAAGGATGAAGGCTAGTGCTCCCGAACCAGGAAAGAGACAAAAGACTATAGTACCACCTGTACCAAGAATGCCATCAGTTGATGTGGATACACCTCAGAAGAAGAAGAAAACTTGGAAGCCTGATATTGGCAAGCTGAATGAGGAGATATACATGAAAGGAAACTATACTAGAGTGAACAAATTTTATGATGCTTTTAATTATTCTGATAAGCTTAACATTGTAAATAGCACAAGCAAATTTTTGGATAGGACAGGACAGAAATTGGATTTTGTAAAAGGAAAGATACGTGATGAACTATATCAAAGGATAATTGATGGACATCAAAGAGCTCATGATGAGGATTTGAAAATCAGAGAGACAATTTTGAGCAAGTTTGTCACTGATCATAGCCCTGAATATCTAAAGAAGTTACTAGTTCCAGTTGGAACAATGTTGAGAACCAAGAAAAGGACTATCATGATAATGGCTAGCAAGTATGAAGAAGTGAGGAAAGAAACAAAGGAAGCAATTACACAAGTTCTAGCTAACATTGTAGCAGGTAAGATTGATCTGGATTCAGCCCCTAGACAACAAGAACAACAACAACAAGCACAGTAGCAAGAACAACAAGTTGAGACACAAGCACAAGCACAACCAGAAGCTCAAGCACAAGTAGAAATTGGAAAGGATACAATGGAGGTTGAAGGCACTACTATGACATTGGACACAGATGAGGCAATGTTCAGTCAGTTGGACAACATTGCTGACAATTTGGGCTTGGAAGAGCAAGCAGAGCAACCAGCTCCAGTTGAGGCAGAACAACTAGCAAGTGTAGAGAAACAACCAATAGTAATGATGCAAACAGAGCAACCAACACCTGAGAAAGCAGTAAAAGGCAAAGAGAAGGAAGTGATGAGAACACCAGAGAAATCAACTGAAAAAGAGAGTTCCATTTTTGAACAATTTACTAAGGATATAGATGATGATGACCAACTGAATCTATTATCATCTCTTAATAAGATTATTGGAAAGAACAAGAAGGTCAAGGACCTTGAAGCAAATTTGACTGAACTAACCAGTAGATTAGAGAGTGTAATCAGCAGCAAAATTGTAGAGGTAGAAGTTAAAGAGAAGGCTAACCTAGTTATGAATGCTTTTGATATTGAATTTACTTATTTAAAAGATATAGCTAAAGTTAAGGCACAGGCAAAACATGAGGCAGGAGTTCTACAAACTATCAGTACAAACATCAGAAGTGACATAATTAACTTAGATATTAGTATTAAGAACTTAAGGAGAACATATGAGATAGGAAAGAATTTATACATTGATTGTGTGAGATCAGTCACATTGACTAAGGATGAAAAGATCAAGAAGAAGGAGGAAGACATTATGTCAGCATCAAACATTTTGATGACTCCTAATGCAAAGATTTTGACAGTAGAAAAGGTAGTAAGGAAATTGAAGGCAGAGCTCAGAATTTTGAACATTGAGAGAGAACAGAAGATGAACAAGTTGAGCATTCTGAGAGAACATGTTTCTACAAAGCTATCAATCATTGAAGAGAAATTGAATGAGTGTCTGAAAGCTAAGATAGCTTATGACAAATTTGGCTTTGATTCCCTTCAGGCATGTGAAATTGCAGCCTATGGACTAAGCACATTGCTTAGTGTATCAGACTCCGTGAAGAAAGCATGGGATATAGACTTTGAAGCCTGGAAGACTGAATATGCAGATTGTGTAGGTATTTTGACAGCTTTACAGTAGATAGAGTATGAGATAGAATATATTTTTTTTTGGACATCTTTTTGTCATTGATGTCAAAGGGGGAGAAATATAGAGAAAATTGTCTATGTATACAGTTTTGGAGAGATATAAAGATGTTGTAAATAGAGTCAGTTTGTAATATGAGGAGGATACTCTAAGGGGGAGTCATGTAAGGAGTAATGAGTAATATAAGAGTCAAGTATGAGTTATAAGAAATATCATTGTAAATATCAACATCTTATGATTAATAAAATACATCTTTGAAATCTATTTTGTGTTATCTGAAATTTTAAAGCATTTGTCTTAGTCAATTTTCCATATGTTGCCATCAATGACAAAGGGGGAGATTGTTGGAAATTTGGACTATCTATGGGAAGGTTGATTGGAAATTTGGCTTAGAATATTGGAGATTGAGGAGATTGATTATGTATGCATGAGTGTTGTCATTATGGCAACCTATGTTTATCAATTTCAGTTATCATACATATTGTTTAGATAGTGTATTTGCAGAGATCAGACGGTATATGATGATATATTTATGAGGATTATGTGATATATGTTTTTTAGAAGTCAGATATGATTATTTAGATGTCATACATTTTATATATTCTAGATATTTTATGAGATTATAGAAGTTATATATGTTTTTAGTACTTACATATTGAGTTTCAGTGTATTGACAAGGAAATAGAGGATAGTTTTACTAATAAGTAATTTTCTATTGAAGATTGGCTTATGCAGAGTTAATGGAAGCTAGAACATACTATTATTTATCTTCAATTAATAGTGTAAGTCTTTATGTGTTACAGATTGAAAGTTAGAGGTGATTTACTGATGAATAGTGAAAGACAGGCAGCAGTGTACCCGAGAAGAAGATATTTTTGCAAAAGATGATTATGATGGAATCAGACTTTACAGAGTAGATTGTAGCATTATAATAATTTTATTGACCTATTTTTAATAGTGCAAGAATATTTGAAGTCATATGAATTAGTTACAAGCATTTGAGTAAAGACAGTGTAATAGAACAGTGTTCCTGATAAGCAGTTTTGGTAAATCGGTAATATCTTTTTATTGGATTGATATTTTGATTTGTGGAGTAAGATGAAACATTTAGAATGTAAGAAGAACCTTTAGTTAATAGTGCATGAATTTTTGATGTGTACGAATGAAGTTATTTAATGATTAGTAAAGACAGTTTGAGGCCGACAGAGTAGAGTTCAAGACAACATTTGGCAAAGATTCTATAAAGTTATTTTGTGATATATTGGGATGACATATGATTGAATTATGATGTGAAGCTGAAATAAATGATTATGTAATTGATTTTTGTATGAAGGTAGTAATTTGTACCTTGTATTAGGCCTGGATCATCTGGGTTACTTATGTAAAATTGTGATGCGAACTTGAGAAAGTTGATGTAAATTGTGATAGCGGTTAAGGCTATGTATGCAAAGTTGAATTGAGATAATATAGTGATCAGAGAACTTAATTGTATTACTTGTTTGGGAAGTGGGCTCATCTGATGATCAGCATTGCATGTTTGGGTAGTGGTCTCATCTTGTAATCAGATTCATAACCTTTAACAGGGTTAAGGCTTTTAACAGGGCCTAAAGTCCTTTAACAAGGACAGATCAACTATATGTACTGTAATTGACTCCTAACAGGGTCACAATATCCCTAACAGGATACATTTGTTTAGTGATCTCATTTGTGGGTACCATCCCCACCGGGGTTTTTCCCTTGATTGGGTTTCCTCGAGAACATATCATGTGTTATGAGTTGTGTACATATTGTGGTGTGTTTACTCATTAGTTTGATTATCTTTATATGCAACAAAGTAATTTATAATATCCATAATTGGGTAAAAGTTGTTGAAATACTGATTCACCCCCCCCCTCTCAGTATTTCCCATTCCTAACAGATCCTATAACAGTGGATGAGGCCAAACAATTGGTTAAGTCAAGTGGAATGTTGTTAACTCTAGGATGGGATCTAACTTATGCTTTCATCATTGATCAAATAAGAAAGCAACCATAGGGTACCCTATCATATGAGGTTCACATTGGTGAAATGATAAGAGGAAGTGGTTATGACCCCAAGTCTCAAGCTCTTGCAATGTGGTCTATGGCCCCTAGGACCCAAAAGCCATCTCTATTAAGTATAGAGGACAAGATGGAAGGGAACAAAGTCATATGGACTATGCAGAACACTACTGACCTTGAAGTTTCCAAGGTAGTGACTCATTGGGCCAATTTGAATGAGGCCAAGATAGCTAAGTTATCTGAGAGGTATGCAAAACTATTTGAAAGTTCAATCATGGTTGCCAAGGATAGAGACTTGAAGATGATGAAAATTAAATAGTTAGAAGATGAGCTAGCAGAAGTAAAGGTCAGGCTTGAAGAAGCCTCAAAGGTAGTTCCTCCTCCTCCTGTGCAAGTTGAGGCTCCTATTCAACTAGATGTAGAAATACTTGATAAACGTACTGAGGATTTGGAAAGGATAAAATTGGATGTATCCCTGGACACTATAGAAAGAATTGTGCAATATAAGTAGGGAAAAATAAAGGATATAATGGAATTAGTCCATAAGTCAGTCAACTTATTGCATTAGACTAATGAGAAGGTGAATGAATATTTAGCCACTCTAGAGCCACTCCATAGTATTTGGTCTAGAAGGAGTTTATTATTTGACAAACTTGATAGTTTGAAAGAACACAGGCCTAACATTCCAAGGGTAGTGACTGATGTTTTTGAAAGGATTGGTTTAATAAGTGTTGCTTCAAAGTTTTTCAAAGGAAAATCAAACCAAGTAAAGGAAAAGTTGGCCATGTTTGATAAAGATTATAGAAATTATTTTCCTACGGTCTATGATGATAATGGAAATGTGGTTAAATTGGAAGAATGGAAGTTGTCAATGGATCAGTTATTGATTAAGCAAGATGCCTTCCTAAAAGATGACAAGGCTTTGGACTTGGAAAGGAACAACAACATAATTGATAATCTATTTAAGGTTGAGAGTGACTGCATCAAATTTATAGCAGAAGCAAAAAGTGTAACTGATTCTACATGAGAGTAGCAAATTAAACCACTATAGGAGCTACAGAATTACAACTAGCCATCTGATGATGATGTGGTAGCTTGGGAGAAGTTAATAGAAAAGAAGAAGAAGAAGCCAATTATCCAACTGATAGAGGAGGAAGAAGAATAGATTGCACCTAGCACCTGATCCAAAATTTGAGGGAGAGCATGTTTCAAACAAAGGATGATGTAAGTTATCTTGTATTGGTGGTCATCATTCATGTAACAAATTTAGAAACTACTCTAAAATATATATAGACAAAGGTGCCACTTGCAAAAGTTGTTTAGGATGGGAGAAATGCGTCTTGCTGTCTTTATCAAATATCTTTCTATTTGTACTTTCTTTTTGTTTCTAGTGTAAGATCTTTTAATATCCATCTAAAGCTTGTTGCATCCTTTTGAGGATTCCAAGATGGCTGATTAGTATATATAGCAAGTTTTTGTTCAAGTAAGGTGTGGTTGAAAATACTCTGTAAGAAAGGTTCTGAATAAAAAACCTTATTTTCAAAAAGTGAGAGAATATTGTATCAATGCATTTTGACCATTAATACAAAATATTGGAGCTCTATTACTGCTATTTTGTTGTCTTCATATATGGAATGTTTTAGTTTTCTTATGTATTTAAATTACAAGGCTTTTTAATGCATTATTCATAAGGTGAATATAGGGGTTAAGCTTAAGTTTCTTTCAAGGAAAGAGTAAAATCTTAGGGGAGATCTCTGGGAACAAATTATCCATGTATGAATTTGATGACACTTGTAAGAATTAAAAGGATGGTATGTTAGGCATGTCATTTGAGTTTTAGTGTACTTGTTTTGATATATATATTTGTAGAGGTAGGGTTTGATTCTATTGCCGAAGTGGATAAGGCACTGGTTTTTTATCCATTTACACTTATTTCCCACCCATAATAAAAATAATTGTTCATTTTACTTTACTTGTACAATCTTAATCTGAATCATTCTATGACAAGTTCATAGATGTGTTTTGTAATGCTTTGTAGAAGCATTGAGTAAGGTTAGCCTTCCTTGAGTTCAACTTTAAAAAGAAGAAGGATGAATATCCTTAAACCATTGTTTCATGTTGTTGCTTTCATGGTTTTCATCCTAGTATTGTGTATCAGGATAATTTGGGCCATACTTAGAGTTTTATTGTCTTACTAAATTTAGTTTCAAAGCAAAGACGAAGCAATGAAGGAGCTAGTTCACAATTTAGGGCTCAATCAAACAGTGAATTGATATAGGTACACCTGCCTGAGTAGTCACTACTCAAAGTGAAGAAGGTTTTTCTAACCTTAATACCTTAGTGCTTGCATTTTTCTAGATTGTGTCTATTGGAATTACAGGAGTTTATGATTATTTGATAATCTGCAAGTTTAAGCACTACTAGGACCCACTCCTCATAAGCATCTAATCGAATGGCTGGTGTAAGATCGTATAGCTTTAAAAGATTCTATGCAAAGATATGCCAACTATCAGATCTTCCATCTCAATATCCCTTCAGGATCTCTCAGGCCCACTGACATGTCTACGTCCCTTTTCTAGCTCAGCCAATCAAAATAAAACATCTCAGTGACACCATGGAAATGGTCCCACTGAGCAAGCCCTTGTTCTTCAGTGAAAATCAATGGCTATCTGATAATATCATGGCTCTAACACATTTTATGCGAAGATACGCCATCCACCCAATTTTCCACCATGTACTTCTTTAAAACTTTAGGGCCCACTTTATCTAGCGAACTGGCGACTGAAGGATTTATGCCAATTCATGGAAACAATAGCACCACCACCAAAGTATTTAATGATTAAATGACCATTGTTTGTAGATTTATAAATCAATTCGATCCTCTGCTAAATATCATGTGAACCAGCGAACATGAAGAAAATTATTAGCACCACTAAAATTATATCCTTACCGCCAAATGGACTGAGAAATTCAACTGAACCTGCAAAGGGAAATCGACGACTGGTCACATGATTGCATGGGCCAGAAAGATTCCATGTGATCATATGACCACCATAGGATTAGAATCTTTAAAATACCTTTGAGCTTAGTGGACCCACAGACAATAGCCCAGTTAGCATACGTGGACCAATAAGAACGAGCCAATTCACTTCCTTTCTAACACCGGGACCACAACCAATTCTTTGCACTATCATACTGACATTGCTCCACCTATCTTTGACACATCCAATCAAAAATATTCCATGAAGGCCTGACCTATCACTGGACCCACAACCAAGCACCGAACACTTGGAAGATTGGATGATAGTTGCATGATCGCATGGGCCAGAAAGATTCCATGCGATCATGCACCCACCATTGATCTTGAATCTTGACTGAGATGTTGGGCCCGTCTGACAAAAAATCCACTTCACCACTCATGACCAATAAAGAGATGCCAACTCAACAACTTCTTTGACAACACATCCACACCTCTGAAGCATTTAACCCTTAGCTATTTGGTGAATGCATGAAAAAAGGACTTCTCATAGTCGCTAAATGGTTTTATTAACTATAGTTAGATTAGGAGAACATGCGAACAATGGTATTCACTAAATCACCAGAACATGTATTAACCCTAAGTTCCAATTCATGAACTGGCGATTGAAGAAAGACAAGCTACTCAAAGAAACACAGAATGTTAACATGAAGTTGCCAAATATTAAGAGATTATGTGAACACTACATTCGGTCAATCACTGAATGAAATATGCTAACCACTAGATATCAAGAAAACAAGAGAATACATGTTCGTGGGTTTGCCAAATAAAAGACATCATTGCTTGAAGACTTGGAGAACACATGACTGAAGGGAAGAAAAGATGTCTTCACAAAATCACTGAAAGATTTGTAAAGGCTTGAAAAGTATTATCTGATTCAGTGAAGACTGGGCAAGGAAATAGCCACATGCACAAAGGGAACTTAAGTGGCCTAAAAAGGTAATGACAAATTAGAACAAGGCTAGGGCACACTTAGGGTTTTTTCTTAGTAATGGCTAGAAATATGAATTTTCACTTAGGGATTCAAACTAGAGGTAGGGAAAAACATTATAGAGACTAGGAAAAGAGCTAGAGCCATGGAACTTTTTTGTAGGTATAGACTATTTTCTGAGGATTTTTTCTATGACAGGAAAATGGGCTAACAAATCTCACTTAGATCTGACATCGCATTCAATTCTTTTTCTGCTTCTTTCCAGAAAGTTGTTTCTGTTAACTTGCAAAACTTAAAACTTTGTTTGATCTCGTAAAACATAATATTTTTCTTTGCACTCTTAACCATAGCATTAGACCATCACATAATACCTTGCATTAACTACACAAGACTCAATTCATCATACATCTACTTCTACACTAATCTAAGTTCCTAATCTACTATAATTTTCATAAATTAAGTGCTTTGAGATAGGTCAGGTAGCGATTCATTCTTACCATTTAATACTTCACCTTTCTAATTACCTTCAATGTTGAATATGTCTCCTTGATCTATGCTTTTGATAAACTTTACTTCATCTGAATTACTACAACACCCTTTCTATCTGTTACTTGCATCTTCATTCCTTCTTGCATGACTTCTAGGGTTAGGCTTAGGATGAAAAACTATATTGTTCATTCTAAAAAACCTTTTTGTATGTCCAATCTTGTTTCATATCTAAAAAACAATTCCATTGTTTCCCTATCTTGGTCCAGGTGGATTAATCTATGATCTATAGTTTCTAGCAATGTGTCCAACTTTTTTACATCTGTAACATATTACTCCATTTCTTTTTTTCATATCTTCAGTAGGTTTCTTATCTACATGGTTAGTATTCCTAAACTTTCTACTATTATTGTTATTCTCAATAAATTTAGGTTTTCTACATTCAATAGCTCTATGTGCAAAATAATGACAATTGTAACAATAACCTTTAAGGGGTTTGAATTGCTTACCTATGCAATCTCTCTTCATATGGCCAATAACATTACAAGTAAAACATCCACCTTTGAATTCTCTTTTCATACCTTTAGATGATTCCTCTTTCTTAGGTGGTTCCACCTTATTAAATGTATCTTTAGATTTGTTGATCTCATCAGACTTCTTCTCATCTATACTTTCAGATATTTTCAGATCTGGTTCGTTACTTTCTTTATCTATCTTGAATGTATTAAATCCAAGACCAATTTTATCATAGAATGGTTTCTGATAAGATATGTGTTCATCAATTTTCTCACCAGTTGAATATAGCCTTTCAAGTTATTGTTTGGATTGAGTCAATTCACCTTTCACAATTGTATTGTATTTCTCAAGTTCAGATGTAACTTTTCCAAGTTTAGATTTTAATCATTCATTTTTAATCTTCAACCTTTCATTCTCAGATTTTAGATTTTCTTCATTCTTGCCATTTCCATCTTTTAGACTTAGTTTCAGATTTTCTATCTTCAATTCATGTTTAAGGATCTCATTTTCATTTTCTAAATTATCATCACAAACTTCAATAAGAACTTCAAATTGCTTTTCAGATTTAAGATCTTCCAACTTGTTTTTTAGTTTCTCAATGAGGTTCTTTGCATCATCATATTTTCCTTTGAGAATGTCTCTTTCATTAGTAAGCATGTCAATCTATTCAAGAGCTTCTTCAAGATTCTTTTGTAGTTGATCCATATCCATAGAGATCTTACTCAAGCTACTAGGATTTCCTTGAATGATTCTTTTTTGAGTAACTAAGCTCTAATACCAATTGTTAGAAATAGGGAATACTAAGAGGGAGGGGGGCAGGGTGAATCAGTATTTCACAAACTTTTACTTTTTCCCAATTATGGATATAACAGATAATCTTAATGCATACATAACATAGAAATCTAAACAATGTGCATAGCAATAAAACTAAAGAACTCATAACACATTATTTGTTCTCGAGGAAACCCTAGCCAAGGGAAAACCTTGGTGGCGATGGTACCCACAAAGATCCACTAATGAAAAGTATCATGTTAAGGATGTTGACCCTGTTAGCAGTATATTACAAGCATAAAGAAGTGGAGACATTATCTACCTCCTAAGGAGTTTATTTTGTGTACTGATCATCAAGCTTTGCAATATTTGAATAGTCAAGGAAAGTTGAATCAAAGGCATTTGAAATGGGTTGAGCTTTTGCAGAGTTATACATTTTTTTTGAAACATAGGAGTGGAGAGTCTAATAGGGTTGCAGATGCTCTTTGCAGAAGGCAACTATTGCTGATAGAAATGTAGATTGAAGTGGTTGGGTTCTATGTGCTATAATTGTGTCACACTTCTATGAATCATTACATTCAAGAACACTCAAGAATGAGGTCTCAAAAATTGATCCATAGCTCCCTAGGCATGGAGTGCAAGGGTTTTTAAGAATTCTCTCAGCTAGAGCTATTAAGCCAATAACCTTTCCAGTAAACCATGCAATGGGAGATTCAATGAAGACAAGGGTAAGAATGCCAATATCCTCAAGAATCAAATGAGAATGCAATGCAAGATAGATTAAGATGAGTATGCAAGCTAAGCTATGAAAATGAAAGATGCAAGTAGTACAAAGCCTCCTAGTTAAGCTCGATGAATTAATCTAAAGCATAAAGGAAACTAAGCTAAGTATGAAGCTATGAATGTCATGACAATGCAAGAAATGAAACTATGATAAAATGTATATGCAAAAGCCAAGAATGCTCCAAATCTTCAAAAAGCTCCAAATGTACCTAGAAAACTTGTAGCATAACATTAGCATAAAAAGTTGGGATCTAGAATGAAGAAGAGATCTCTCCTTTTATAAGAAATGAGGAGGAATGGACCATGGAGATTAAGAGGCAAAAGATTTAATCAAGGGTGGATCTTGAAGAGGGATCAATCCATGTGCACAAGTATCCTCAAATGGGAAAATAAGAGTTGACTTTTGTGTCCATATGAGACAAAAAGTGATTTTTCCCTTTTTATAAAATAAGAGTAATGCTTTATTTGTACAACTTAGGATAAGAGGAAAAGTGGGGCCTTTTTATTTATTAAAATGGGAGGAAATTCCTTTTAATAAATAAAGACTTTAGAATAAGATGGTTAGCCCATAGAAAATAATCGAATAAATGATAGAGCAAGGATTTGATCAAGAATAAGCAATTTAGGATTTAGCGAAAGGGGCTAATGGTCTAGATGACCATTTTTAGGTGATTACATTTTCCCCTCTTTGACTAATGTGTGATCGATCTGGGAACACATTACATCAAAGAATAGATTAGCAAAGAAGGCAAGCAATAGCAATCTGACTCCAAAGTATGAAGTGTAGAGAGATAGCAAATCCTACATGATCAACCTGGTAGCGATAGTACTAAGCACTTAGGAATCCACCATGATTAGCCTGGTAGTGACAGTACTGAACACTTAGGAAAGAGATAGCTAATAAGATATGATGTGTCTACCCCCTCGGGATCGAAAGCAAAATCAGGTAGAGGGAATGTAGAAGCAAGAGCAACATGATCAAATCACTAGAGATCATAATCAAAGATGAAAGATGATAGGATAACCATCAAGCAGTGAAGGTATGCCCCACACATGTGACCTAGGGCATGAACCAAGTGGTCCCTCAACCTGAGAGCACCATGGAGGAGAGGAATTTGAAAATGAATGAAAGACTAGAAGGTTGAAAGAGATGGGGATGAAGAGGTGAAGAATGCCCCAGCGAAGATCAAAGGATCATGCCTCAAAAGCTCAGCCAATTGTATGGAAGAAGGAGAATAGCAATAGGAATAATAAAGGTCAACTTGGATTTCAGATTTGATCCCAAAATGAATAGAAAATGATGTGATATGAAAGACAAGAAGCAAAAGACATGATCGAGAAGAAGTGAAAGGTGAGTGCAGTTTGATTAAAAGATCCATGAAAGATGAAAGGAGAGCTCTCTCCATATGCAAGATGTAAAACTAAACTAATATGAACCTAAAAATGCAAGCTACATGAAAAGTGGTTTACTGGCAAGGTCACAAAGCCAATAGACATCTAATTATCATCATCGAGCATTATTGGTAGCATCACAAGATCATACAATACACACTAGCATAACTATGTGAATCTAAATATGATCTATATCAAATAGGAATGTGGGAATCCCACCTAGGCATCAAAGATATATGGGTCAAGATGACTAATGCACTGAGATCACCCAAATTTTGATTTTGCGAGATTATGCTTGCATTGAGACACAAGAAAGTCAAGATGACTATAAGCATGCACTTCTGAAATAGTCAAGGATAATACCTTGTAGATCCCAATGTCAAGTGGAATAAGCATAAATGCAAATGACAAGTAGGACCAGCAAAATATATCCACAAGTAGAAAAAGAAATAAAACATGTTCTCATTCCCTCAGTCTTCTAGCTATGCATCATCAAAAATGATCATAGGGGGAGAACACTCAGCAAAAAAATCATCATAGATAGCATGCAAAGAAATAAAGTCAAACAAATCTCAGCAAGTCAAGTGCATGTGTGTAGGTCATAGAGTCAAACTTTGAGTATCTCATATACTAGCGAGAAATATTGCATCATCCAAGATGGCAGGTAGGATATCTGATAAGTGTTGAGAAACACTTGACGTTAGGGTAGTGTTGAAAAACATAATTGGGGTGGTGTTGAAAAACACCATTTGCGAGGTGCGTAAGAAACCCAGATGCACAAAGAGACCCAAGATAAGCTTAAAACAATGTATGCCCCCTAGACTAAGACAAGAATCAATTCCAGGCTAGGAGAGGCAAAGCGAGAAGTGGAGTGAAGGAGCACCACACAAGACTGATAGACATAGGTGCAAGGGTCTCAAGTAGCACCTGTTTCCAGGTTTTCACCACTTGATAGATTTTTTCAGGACTTTTTATAAATTTTTTTTTATATTTTTGCTACCAAGGCGCCTATTTCTAGGTTTTCACCAAGGCACTTTTTGAATTTTTTTTTTTTTTTGGATTTTTTGAATTTTTTGAATTCTTTTGGTGAGACATCAAAGTGTCTATTGCTAGGTTTTCACTAGGATGCTCATTTTTTTCAGTACTTTTTATGCTTTTTAGGATTTTTTCAGCATCATATATGAATTTTTTTTTGTAATTTTTTCAGGATCAATAAATATGTACAAAGAATGCCCCATATAGAAATAGACATCAAGAATCTACTTCCTCTGATGTAGAGAACTGATAGGCCCCAGGCCCAAATGTTGTAGCTATGATGATAGGAGGTCTCAACCAATTTGACCAATAATAACTAGCCCTAAGTAATGTTTGAGCTAGCGGAGGATCATTAGAATGTGATCCACATATACCATCATGGATTTCAGCTAGCACTTTTTCTAACTCCTCTATTGCTAGACACTTAAGGAGAGTTCCATTTAGACCCTTCCTATACAAGTCACCAAAGATAAAGGAAAAGTGTAAGGGATAGAAGGAAGAATGGTATGGTGGATTTTTAGGAGGAATATGAGGTGGAAGATATGAAAAGATGGTAGGATTGTAAGATTTGTGAGCAGGATAGTGTAATTCATCCACCAGGAACTTGAAGTGAAATTGATGCTTTCTCATTTGTAAGATGGATGTCAAAGTAACCAAGGCATTAGCAACTTTGTTCTCAGTGCTAGGAATGGGCTGAAGTGTAACAGATATGAGATCATGCTTGAAGTAGTGCACCATTTTTTTGTAGAGAATCAGCTTGTTATCTTGTATTTGATAAACATTATTTTTTAGTAGATTTTTATTTTTACTTTTCTTAGGTTCAAATACTACCACAATGTGGTTTTTTCCATCTGACCATTTCTCTTTTCTTTTGACTTGATGATAGTGATGCTTGATTTTTGATTCAATCTTTTTTGTTGCTAGTTTGCTCATGGAAGAAGTAACAGGTGTTGATGCGAGATGAAATGAAGTGATTAGTTTAATAGCATGTATGTGAGGGGTGTCATCTTTGGTGAAAAGAGAAGTTGAGCCTATAGGGTAAGCTCCAAAAGTAGCTAGATCTAGATTTTTCATAGAAGGACCAATGTAGTTGACTAAGGCAATACAGGGAACATCAGACCCTGCACAAGACTCATCAACTATGTCAGGTGGGTTACAAGAGGTATGAACTACATCAACATCCATATCTATCATGGAAGAATCTTTTGGAAGAGGCTTTAGATGTTGAGAAGTAGAGATACTCATGTCATTATGTGAGAGATCATCTCTTTGTAGCAATTGCGTAATGTTGTGACATTATCTATCATAGTTCAATGATTCTTTAGGCACATAGGTTCTAGACATAGAGGCCTCAGCCATATCATTAGTAGATATACATGCTTCTCCCCAAAGAAGTGAAGTAGAAGGAAGATCATCTCCCATTTGAGCCATAGTGTGTAGTGGTGACTCATTTGTATCAATGTCTGAACTACTGAGCATGGGAGTATTTCTAGAATTATCAAGGAGGGCATTTTCTATACTACCCTCATCTTCTCTATAGATCCACTCTTGAACAACTTGTTCTTTTCTTTCTACTTCTAAAGGAATGGATGAAGGAACAAAAGTATCAAAGATCATCATAGCTGAAGTGGAAGGCTTCATTCAATCAAAAGGTTTCTCATATGACCTAGGAGAAACAGGTATAGAAGCAAAGGAATCTAGCATATATTCACCCATACCAAGGCTCATCATCTTATGTGTTTTCTCAATATCAAATAGAGACGTACTAGGATCAATAGAAGGTTCATTGTGAGGAACAATTTTTTTAGTAGTAGTAAGAGCATTAATAGGAATAGTATGGTCTCCAGGAATCACAACTTCAGTGCCATTGTACAAAAATTTGAGGCACTAATGATAAGTGGAAGGAACAGCTTGCATGTCATGGATCCAAGGATGACCCAAAAGAATGTTATATGCTAGTGGGATGTCCAATACTTGGAAGTTAATATCTTTCATGACAGTGCCCACTTGTATAGGCAGCATGACAAGACCTTTGGAAGATCTTTCCACTTCATCGTAAGCTTTTATAATAATCTTCTTCTTGGAATCCATAGCAAATTCTGACAAACCCAACTATTGTATGACATTAAAAGAAACAATATTTAACCCTACACCATTGTCTATCAGGACTTGGTGGATGCAGGTGTGGTAGACTAGAACTTCAATGTGTAAAGCTAGATTATGTAGATGAGCAATAGATATGTCATCTTCTACAGAAAAGGAGAGAGATAGAAGAGATGAAATATGGTTGACCATAGCTTGAAATCAATTTGGATCAATGTCATTGGGAACAAATGTTGTATGTAGACCCTCATCAAGAATCTCTCTATGCAAAGGGGATAACCGAAGCAACTCAAGGATAGATATCTGTGGTAGTGTGTTTTGAAAATGTTGTACAAGATCATAGCTAGGGGTGGCTAAAGGAGCCACTTGTTTGGAAGGCAAAGCTTACTTGGGATCTTGCACAATTTTAAGGACAATCTTGGCCTGCTCCCTAGTAATAGCATTCAGTGTCTCACTTCAGGAAGATGAACTATCATGTGTTTGCAAGACCAACTTTGGCTTACCATGATTGGATTTATTATCATCTTGAGACCTCATCATTAGGACACTCTCAATGGGCTCTACCATGTTGATCACAGGTATATTAAAAGTATATGTATAATTGATCTTAGCATCATGATTCTTCTTATGTGCTTGAGAGGTTTCCCCCTTATCATGCTTAGGTAGAGGATCTTTGAGAGCTATGTGATCATAATTTTTAGTTAATCCATTAGTGGAGATTGTGTTGTTATTAATGAGGTCTTGAATATCATCCCTAAGATTAAAACAATTGTCTGTCAGATGTCCCTTGTTTCTATGATAATGGTAGTAATAATCCTTTCTCCACCAATCAAGCCTATTTATCGGATCCTAGTTACCATGTTTATCAGGAAGCATAAGATATCCATTGTCAACCAAAGTCTTAAGGATCACATCATAAGGTTCTACCAACTTGGTAGAGACTTGCTTTCAAAATGACTTCTTAGGCTTATCCACATATTGAGGTTTAGGAGCACTGTGAGCATTGGCAGCTTCTTGTTTTGCTGCATAGATAGCATTGGAGAGATTGAAAGTAGGCTCTTTAGCTTTAGGAGCATCAACAACCCCATCAGTAACAACATACTTTTTTTTATTCCAAGGTTTGTTCTTGTCTTTGCCATTTCTTTTAGCATCTTTATTAATAACAATATCCCCTTTTCTTATAGCTACATCCTCAATTCGACATGCACTTTCAACCATGTCATGGAAGGAAGAGAATAGTTGCTTCCTTAGATCATAAAATGGTTCAGGCACAAGTGTGTTGACAAAAATGTCAATCTTTTCACTTTCAGGTAGCGAACGAGGATATCTAGAATACAATGACCTCCAACATTGTAAGTAAGTTGCAAATGGCCCACCTTGATGTTGTCTTAGATTACTGAGATCTATCATGGTGATAGGTTGTTGGATATTGTAAGAATAATGTTGGGTAAATCATTAAGCCAACTCATCAAAAGTCTTAAGAGGTGGTGTCAATTTTACAAACCATTCTAAAGCTTGGCCTCTTAAGCTTCAAGGGAATAATCATAGAAGAAATGTGTCTTCATGAAGAAATTCCATATTAAGAGCATAAAAGTGATGCACATGGTCATGGGGATCACCATTTCCATCATACTTGTTGTATTTGGGAACTTCAATATCCCTAGGAAATGAGACCATGTATAGACTCCTATCAAAGGGAAGAGCACAAATTGATTCTACAAAAGAGACCTTTGGAGGCTCTCTTTCTATTACCATTTGGGTAAGGCATTGATTTGTTTGACGCAGTTCTTGCTGAAGGACTTCCAATTTAGTTGGTACTCTTTGCTAGACAATTTGTCTGACGTCATAGCAGGGAGGAAGCTTGTATCCTCTAGAAGTCATATATTGAAAATATTGGTCGCCATTACTCTCTAAAAGCTTATGCATCATTCGTTGGGAGACCACATCTTGTTCAAATCTCATAAGATCCTCACTAGAAATTTCATCATTAGCCTCTACCTCATGTTGAGAGGGAGGAGGCCTAGGAGGTGAAGAAGGAATCTCAAAAGTCTATTTTGGAGGAGATCTAGGTGGTGTATTATTGCCATTGTTGCCATTGATAAAAAGAGGTCTATGCTCATAATTACTAGTCTCAGGTTGCTCATGAAATGCACCTAGCAGCATCCATCCTTTTTTGATTGTTTTCTTTGTCTAACCGTGCTTGGTTATCCTTATGCTCAAAGTGTTCTTCCGAGCATTGAAATTTTTCTTGTTCAATCAAAGTGAGTGAGACATTGTCTGTGTTTTTGGGGGTCTTGAATGTGGAAAAGGGGAAACCTCCTTTGTACCATGGGGTAGCCTTAGAATCCTTAGATTGGTTAGAACTAGAACTATTGTTGCTAATGGGCACTCGTGAGCATCTAGTTGGAGAAGGTAACTATGTATAATTGAATGGAGGATGGCTCCCTTACTCAAATTGTGATGCAGGAGCATCCTGGGTGTAAGAGCAATCTTGCATCACCCAAAAATGTTTTTGTTTTTGTATTCAGTAAGGGCTATTTTGTGCAGAGCTGCTATTTATGGAAAGTTACTATTTTTGGTAATTTTTGTATGTGCTCAGAATGATCTGATTTCTTTCTTGGAGGTTGATTTTGGTCATATAAGTTTGCCAGTAAAGTTTCATTGCCAGATCAAGTGTATATTGGAAGATATTGAAGATTTTCGGTATTGGCAGCAGGGTACAGAAACTTTGAACTCAGTTTTGAAGGCTTTAGAGGCCCCGGATGAGATTGAAAATTTGGGTGATGGGCGCTTGCGCCGCTCAAGCCTATAGAGCGCTTCGTGGCGTTTCTGAAATGGGGTTATAATAGCCGATCGGTTCAACTGGTGATGACTTATGGTCTTCGGAAGTTGGGCCACCCGAAATGGTGAAAAATAATTTTTTTCAAAATTTCTGTTCGGGTTTCAAAGGTTATCTTGAGCCAACTATGACGTAATAAAATGTAAAATAAAATAATTCTAAGTTTGGTCGGCCTTATTGGCTAAAATTCTGGAACCTTCCCAGGCGGTGGAAAATTGCCTATATAAGGAAGCCTGTATTATTGTCTTAGGCAGTTCAGAATAGTTCTGGGTAGTAGATCTGGGTATTCATTCGAGGCTTTATCCTACAGAATATTATAAGGGAATGCCCATGTGGCTTTGCATATTATAATTTTGAAAGTTTGTAATTCCACATTTGTGGAGTTAATAAGAAGCCAATTTTCTATTCTTGCATATTATTGTTGTTGTTTCTCTATTTATGTTATGTGCTTGTGGTATTAAGGGGAGCACCCTTCATCAAGTGGTATCAGAGCTAGGTTTCTTGAGTGTGTAAATAGATCACCGACTGTGAGGCAGTTTGCACCAGGACCGTGGCTAGGGTTTCAGCGCGCATCGCAAAAATGCCTCCACGAAGGGAACGTGGCAGAAGAGCTAGTGTTGTGACACCTGAGGTTAGAGAGCTGCAGAGACAAGTGCGAGCATTGCAGGAAGAGATTCATAGAGGAATGAATCTTAATGTCAGAGATGAAAGCGAGGATGAAGCCAAAGAAGAATATCAAGAAGGAGAAGTCAAAATTGTGAACCAGGAGGAAGAAAGACTTTTTCGGGCCATTTCTAAGATTGGGAAAAGACCTAAGATTGAGGTTCCTACATTTTCTGGAAATCTTAACCCAGAAGAATTGATCGACTGGATCAATGAATGTGAGGAATATTTTGAGTATGAAGATGTTGAGGATCCTGATAGGGTCAAATTTGCGAAGGCCAGACTGAAAGGTCATGTGAAGATTTGGTGGCAAGAAATTCAATTGGAGTGAAATAGAAGAGGGAAAGATAAAATCACAAGATGGGATCGGATGGTGGATAAATTGAAGCGACAGTTCATTCCTGTTGATTATGAGCTTGATCTACTAAAGAAAATGCAAAGTTTGAAGCAAGCAGGAAGATCTGTTTAGGAGTATACAGAGGAGTTCTATCGACTCCTCATCAGAACAGGCCATGCAGAAGCTGATAAGGAGAAAGTTGCCCGATACCTTAATGGGTTAAGGCCAAGCATTCAGGAGGAGTTGAATTTGGTTCGAATGAGCAGTATTGAGGAGGCATACCAATTTTCTCTAAAAGTAGAGGAAAAGCTGAACAAGAAGTTTGAGAGTAGACAAAAAGGAAGAGGTCGTGGTGGACGATCTGGTGGATGGTCATATGGTGGCCGAAATGAAGATCTGAAAAAGAAGGATGAGGCCAGTAGCAGTCAGAATCAATGTGAAAATAATTCCAATCACTTCCAAGATCAGAATAATAAAGATCAGAGAGGAAGAGGAAGAGGACAAGGATCTGGAAGAGGAGGCTTCCGTGGAACATGTTTTCACTGTGGAGAACAAGGTCATAGGGCATTTGAATGTCCTCCGCACCAAGGTAGAACAGACAGAAGAAATGAAGGCCAGGCCAGAGTTGCACATGTAGATGAAGATGCCAGATCATCAAATTCTGAAGATGCTGAAAGAGGAGAAATGTTGATTAACAGAAGAGTCCTATTGAGTGGTGAGAATGAACATGAGCAAAGGAGGATCCTGTTTCGCACCAGGTGCAAGTGTGAAGGTAAATGTTGTGATGTGATTATTGATAGTGGAAGCACTGACAATTTGGTGTCAGAAGAGATGGTGACAAAGTTGAAGCTCAAGAGACAGAAACACCCACATCCATATCAGATTGCCTGGGTGCAGGATGACCACAAGATCATGGTCAGTGAACAGTGCCTGGTAAAGTTCAAGATCGGCGGTTACCAAGATGAGGTACTATGTGATATCATCTCTATGGATGCATGCCATATGTTGTTAGGTAGACCGTGGCAGTTTGACAGATGTGCTGTACATGATGGTCGTGCGAATAGCTATTCCCTGACAAAGGATGGAGTGCGACATAAGCTAAAACCATTGAAGGAGACTGAAGAAAAGGTATGTGGTAATGCAAGGATAACTTTTGTTGATGGAATAAATTTCCTAGTTGGTATGAGGCATGAGCATGTATGTTTTTCTTTAATTCCAAAAGCTAGTAGAGAGGAAGTAGAAGATGTTCCTGTAGAAGTTGTAGATTTGTTGAATGAGTTTCAAGATATTGTATCTGATAACGTGCATGATGGATTACCACCAATCAGGAAGATCAGTCATTAGATGGACTTGATCCCAAGAGTGAGTTTACCGAATAAGGCAGCGCATAGAATGACACTTGCAGAAAGTGAGGAGTTGAATAGACAAGTACATGAGTTGTTATAGAAAGGATTGATTCTAGAGAGTCTGAGTCCCTGTGCTATACCTATAGTATTGGCACCAAAGAAGAATGGAGAGTGGAGGATGTGTACAGATTCCAGAGCAATAAACAAGATCACAATCAAGTACAGGTTTCCATTACCATGAATGGATGATATTATGGACTGTTTGAGTGGAGCTGTGTATTTCTCAAAGATAGATCTGAAGAGTGGATATCATCAGATTTGGATTAGAGAAGGAGATGAATGGAAGACTTCCTTCAAGACAAAGGAAGGACTGTATGAGTGGTTAGTCATGCCTTTTGGGCTAACCAATGCACCGAGCACTTTCATGCGGCTCATGAACGAGGTTCTGAAAGAATTTCTGGGTAAGTTTGTCATTATTTACCTAGATGATATTTTGATCTTTAGTAAGACATTGGATGAGCATATGATGCATATTCGTATGGTATTTGAGAAGTTGAGAGAAGAGAAATTGTTGATTAATTTGAAGAAGTGCAATTTTGTGAAGAAAGAGTTAGTGTATTTGGGATTTGTATTCTCAGCAGAAGGTCTAAAAATGGACCTAGAGAAGGTACAGGCTATCCTTGAATGGCCTACTCCAAGGAGTGCTACTGAGGTAAGATCTTTTCACAGTCTTGCTAGCTTTTACAGAAAGTTTATCAAAAATTTTAGCAGTATTTGTGGACCCTTGACTGAAACAATGAGAGGGGATAGGAAAGAGTTTAAGTGGACTAAAGGAGCAGAAAAGAGTTTTCAATTATTGAAACAAAAAGTTATAGAACAACCTATTTTAGCACTTCTAGATTTTAATAAGGTGTTTCAAGTAGATTGCGATGCTAGTGGTACTGCAATAGGAGCTGTTATGAGCTAAGAAGGTAAACCTGTTGCTTATTTCAGTGAGAAGTTAAATGATGCCAAGAGAAAATATTCTGTTTATGATCAGGAATTTTATGCTATAGTTCAGGCATTGAAAAAGTGGAGGCACTATCTACTTCCTAAGGAGTTTGTTTTGTATACCGATCATCAAGCTTTGCAATATTTGAATAGTCAAGGAAAATTGAATCAAAGGCATTTGAAATGGGTTGAGTTTTTGCAGAGTTATACATTTGTTTTGAAACACAGGAGTGGAAAGTCTAATAGGGTTGCAGATGCTCTTAGTAGAAGGCAACTATTGCTGACAAAAATGCAGATTGAAGTGGTTGGGTTCAAGGAACTCAAGAATTTATATCTAGAGGATCCTAATTTTGGTGAAGCTTGAAAAGCTTGTACATAACCTGTTACTCTAGACAGGACGAAATGGTTAGATTTCATCATCCAGGATGATATGTTGTTCAGAGGGAGTCAGTTGTGCATTCCACGAAGTTCTATGAGGGAGAATCTCATCAAGGAGAAGCATAGCGGAGGATTGGCTAGAGTTTTGGTCGTGATAAAACCCTTGGTTTGGTTAGTGAGAATTATTATTGGCCACAGTTGCAGCAAGATGTGAAGAAGTTTGTACAGAGTTGCAGAGTATGTCAAATGGCGAAAGGAGTGAAGCAGAATACAGGGTTGTATCAGCCATTACCTGTACCAGAGAAGCCTTGGAAGGATATCAGCATGGACTTTGTTCTTGGTTTACCGAGGACACAGTGGGGACACGATTTAATTTTTGTGGTAGTTGACAGATTTTCAAAGATGGCACATTTTATTCCCTGCAAGAAGACTAATGATGTTGTTCATGTAGCAGAATTGTTTTTTAGAGAAGTAGTGAGACTTCATGGTTTACCAAAGACCATAGTTTCAGATCAGGACACTAAGTTTGTTGGATATTTCTGGCGTACATTGTGGAAGAAGTTCAAGACAGATTTGAAGTTTAGTTCATCACATCATCCACAGACTGATGGATAGACAGAGGTGGTGAATAGGAGTTTGGGAAATTTGCTAAGATATTTGGTTGGAGATAAGCCAACAGGATGGGATTTGATTTTACCACAGGCGGAATTTGCATACAATAATTCTGTCAATAGGAGCACTGGTAAATCACCATTCCAGATTGTATATGGAAGTAGTCCAAGAAATGCATCTGAATTGAGGAAGATAGATAAAGGAGAAATAAGTAGTGCTGAAGTTGACGATTTTGTAGAACACTTGAAGAACATCTATGAAGAGGTGAGGAAGCATATTACCAAGATGAATGCACAGTATAAGGCTAAGGCAGATGAGAAAAGGAGGTATAAAGAATTTCAAGTTGGTGACGAAGTCATGGTTCATTTGTGGAAGGAGCAGTTTCCAGTTGGTACATATAACAAGCTGAAAATGAAGAAGTTTGGACCATGCAGGATACTGAAGAAACATGATTCAGGAAACGCATATGAGGTAGAATTGCCTACTAAGCTAAATATTTCACTAGTGTTTAACATTTCAGATTTGACAGAGTATCATGAAGGAGGTGTTGAAGATGAGATCACAGCAGCACAGTGGAGTATTCCAGTAACTAATTCAGACACTAAGGAGATCGAAGATATACTGGATAGTTGTGTTGGTAGAAGCACAAGGAACAGGACATATGAAGAATATCTGGTCAAATGGAAAGGATGACCTGTTGAAGATTCATCATGGCTGACAAAGGAGGAGGTTAGCCATCTTGGTTTTCCTCTGCACACCTGAGTCGTGACAGGGTCACTTCTCAAATTACCCCGGGTGTCTGATGCAGGAGCATCCTGGGTGTAAGAGCAATCTTGCATCACCCAAAAATATTTCTATTTTTGTATTCAATAAGGGCTATTTTGTGCAGAGCTACTATTTATGAAAAGTTACTATTTTTGGTAATTTTTGTATGTGCTCAGAATGATCTGATTTCTTTCTTGGAGGTTGATTTTGGTCATATAAGTCTGCCAGTAAAGTTTCATTGCCAGATCAAGTGTATATTGGAAGATATTGAAGATTTTCGGTATTGGCAGCAGGGTACAGAAACTTTGAACTCAGTTTTGAAGGCTTTAGAGGCCTCAGATGAGGTCAAAAATTTGGGTGACAAGCGCTTGCACCGGTCAAGCCTGTAGAGCGCTTCGTGGCATTTCTGAAATGGGGTTATAATAGCTGATCGGGTCAACTGGTGATGACTTATGGTCTTCGGAAGTTGGGCCACCCGAAATGGCAAAAAATAATTTTCTTCAAAATTTCTATTTGGGTTTCAAAGGTTATCTTGAGCCGACTATGACGTAATAAAATGTAAAATAAAATAATTCTAAGTTTGGTCGGCCTTATTGGCTAAAATTCTGGAACCTTCCCAGGCGGTGGAAAATTGCCTATATAAGGAAGGCTGTATTATTGTCTTAGGCAATTCAGAATAGTTCTGGGTAGAAGATCTAGGTATTGATTCGAGGCTTTGTCCTACAGAATATTGTAAGGGAATGCCCATGTGGCTTTGCATATTGTAATTCTGAAAGTTTGTAATTCCACATTTGTGGAGTTAATAAGAAGCCAATTTTCTGTTCTTGCATATTATTGTTGTTGTTTTTCTATTTCTGTTATGTGCTTGTGGTATTAAGGGGAGCACCCTTCATCAAATTGAGATCGAGTTGTAACTGGCATGAAAAGAGATGTTGGTTGACTAATAGAATGAGACAAAGTTTCTCAAATTTGAGATAAGAAAAGATAATAAAGATCACTTGACAAAGTAGAACAATAGAGAGATGGCTCATAAAAAGTGCTCAAGCACTTACAACAATCAATTGACTAAAGCTGAGTAGCGAGCAAGAAGCTCAATAAGCAAGTAGCTAGAGAGGTAACCATGATGTGACAAGTGATCAAGAGTAGCATTCATTAAGCTCAAATCCAATAGTTTTAGCTCATTTGTTTTAGTCTTGAACAAGTCTAAGCATGCAGATAACAAACCAGCTTCAGGTAAGAATAAAAAAAGATACTCTACGACAGGTTAAAATGCACGTTTAGGAGCTCTGGATTGCAATAGAAACAAGACAACAAAAATGTTTTGGGCAATACTTTCTAGGCAGCCAGGGAAATACTCCTCAGTCGAGCGATACTTCTAAGTCAGGTGATACTTTTCCTTAAGCTAGGTGATAGTTTCCAATAAGGCTGGGTGATAGACTCCAGGTAAAGCAAGTAATAGACAGCAGGTGCAAACTATCACATGATATTTCTCAGTAAGGCGCGCAATACTGTTGTAGATTTGGGTGATTCTTTGACCAGTGAACATAAAAATCTCAATTTTAAAGTGTTTTGATCAATTTTTTAGGTTGGAAAATGCAATTTCTTAGTTTGACAAGCAGTAACAGCAGATAAAAGATAGGCTTGAAAATAGTATGGGATCAAACATGTCATAGAACACTTGAAACAAGGGCAAAAGAAACCTTGCCAAGACAAGCACTTGTGATATCAAAATAGAGAACCTTATGAATGCTACTATTTGTTTAAATGTCAAGAATGTTTACACTGGTATAGCACAATCAAAGACAATTCAAGCAATTACTATCTAGAAGGACAAGGCTCATTACTTAGCAACTTGGCCAACAACTTGATGTTCCCTTGCCTCACACCAAGTGGTTGCCCACAAGAGATATTGGTGTTGTCATGGAAGTGTCAAAAAAACAACCAAAGGAACACATATGGTGAGTGTCTTGGGGTGATCCGGGTAAGTCCACTTGGATCAATCCTTGCACCAAGAAGCTAAGTGAAAAAAATAAGGTGGCTTTTATCTAATGGTTCATAGTAAGGGTTTCCATTCATAGCACCCCTCTTGCTCCTCATAAAGGACTGGGACCTCGCAGCCTCAACAGTACCTTAAGCATTCTTGCTCAATGCTTTCCTCATGGTCACAATCCCACAAGTTACTCACATCAAGCAAAGATAAGTACTATGTCTACCAAGTTTTTTTGTCCTTGATAGCCTTGAGATTATAGTGGGTTGGAATAGCTCAGTATTAGCTTGTCCCCACTTGGGTCGTTCCTCTTGATTGCTCAAGAGTAGGCCCGCTAAAGGATTCTAAATCAAAATAAAAAGTAGATCAATTCTTGAGGTTCAAGGTTTTTGGTTCACCACAAGGGTGAAGAGCATACTCCCCTATCTCGAAAACTTCACCCAAACACACCAAGAAAAGATTTAGTAACCCCCTTTCTTTCAAAATCCCAAGATGGGTCAAGATTTCTATTTCACTACAAGGATGAAGAGCATACTCTCCTACCACCTCAAAATTCCTACAACAAGGTATTAAGTGCCTATGAAATGAAACAACTAGTATATGCCACACTTAATAAATAAAGCAATTAAACAAGCACTTGATTTGGTTTTTATGCTTAGGGAAGCCCTACAAAAACCATTAGTAGCCCTCTTTAACATGTGTTCTTTTGGCAAATTTCAAGCAATGAGAGCACTTACAAGCACAAGTTGTTAGCTCCACAATGGTTAGCATATCAAAAATTAGATAATCTGTAAGTAAAATAGCTAATCAAATGGTAAAATCTGAGAATGAAACTAGCATGGTTCGATTAGGCTTGGAAAGACCTTTCCAACAATATATCACACTTCAAATTTTTATACCATTTGCAAAAATTTCTCAAAAATGGGTACAGGCGATAGTTACAGACACCAAAATTATTGCGCGATCCTTCTCAGTATACTGGGGTGATAATATTAGTCTACATGATATTTCTCCTGACACTTGGTGATAGTTCACCTTACACCAGGCGATATTTCCTATAACAGTCAGGTGATACTCTCGACAGGTGAAGCATTGCACCACTATATAGAGAATTATCATGCTACACTGGAAAAGTATCACCTGAAAACTATAAAAAAAGGTTGAAAGCAGTAAGCTAAAAATGATGAAAATAAAGTGTGGAAATGCAAAAAAAGAATGACAAAAAAAAACTATTCTGCCCCACGGTGGGCACCAAAAATGTGTGCTATAATTGTGTCACACTTCTATGAATCATTACATTCAAGAACACTCAAGAATGAGGTCTCAAAAATTGATCCATAGCTCCCTAGGCATGGAGTGCAAGGGTTTTTAAAAATGCTCTCAGCTAGATTTATTAAGCCAATAACCTTGCCAGTAAACCATGCAATGGGAGATTCAATCAAGAAAAGTGCAAGAATGCCAATATACTCAAGAATCAAATGAGAATGCCATGCAAGCTAGATTAAGATGAGTATGCAAGCTAAGCTATGAAAATGAAAGATGCAAGTAGTACAAAGCCTTCTAGTTAAGATAGATGAATTAATCTAAAGCATAAAGGAAACTAAGCTAAGTATGAAGCTATGAATGCCATGAGAATGCAAGAAATGAAACTATGATAACATGTAGATGCAAAAACCAAGAATGCTCCAAATCTTCAAAAAGCTCCAAATGTACCTAAAAAACCTGTAGCATAACATTAGCATAAAAAAGTTGGGATTTAGAATGAAGAAGAGAGCTCTCCTTTTATAAGAAAAGACGAGGAATGGATCATGGAGATTAAGAGGCAAAAGATTTAATCAAGGGTGGAGCTTGAAGAAGGATCAATCCATGTGCACAAGTTTCTTCCAATGGAAAAATAAGAGTTGACTTTTGTGTCTAGATGAGACAAAAAGTGCTTTTTCCCTTTTTATAAAATAAGAATAATGCTTTATTTGTGCAACTTAGGATAAGAGAAAAAGTGGGGGCTTTTTATTTATTAAAAGGGGATAAAATTCCTTTTCATAAATCAAAACTTTAGAATAAGATGGTTAGCCCATAGAAAATAATTGAATAAATGATAGAGCTAGGATTTGATCAAGAATAAGCAATTTAGGATTTAGCAAAAGGGGCTAATAGTCTAGATGACCATTTTTAGGTGATTACAGGTTCAAGGAACTCAAGAATTTGTATCTAGAGGATCCTAATTTTGGTGAAGCTTGGAAAGCTTGTATAGAACCTGTTACTCTAAATAGGATGAAATTGCTAGATTTCATCATCTAGGATGATATGCTATTCAGAGAAAGTCAATTGTGCATTCCATGAAGTTCTATGAGGGAGAATCTCATCAAGGAGAAGCATAGCGGAGAATTGGCTGCACATGTTGGTCATGATAAAATCCTTGCTTTGGTTAGTGAGAATTATTATTGACCATAGTTGCAGTTGTATGCAATAAAAATATAGACCTATTTGCTGCACATACAAAACACCAAAACACCAAACATTCTCACATTAGATGTTAGTAATTTCAAATGCAACAAAATAGACAATTTCCATTACAACCTCCGATGAGCTAAAACAAGGGCACCCAAAAGCCTTGTTTGATTTGCTCTTTGAGATTATGTGGGTATGCTCTCCCAACATAAATGAAATGAAAGCTAAATTCAAAACTCTAAAATGCAAGATGAGGGTTTTGGAAACAAGTATGAGGAACTTGCCCCAAATCTCACAATGATATGCAAGTGCAAGATCTATGAAGAAGATAATGCACAAGCAAAATGATGCAATGAAATAAAATCTAAACTAAGGATGAGATGCAAACTAACTATAAAATGAGAAATCAAGGCTCAAACTATGCTATGAAATCAAAATTAATTTATGATGCAAGAATTCAAATCTAAACAAAGAATAAAAATGTAAATAGACTATGCTAAGAAATTGAAAGGCTACAATGCTAGATTACTAGAATGCTTAAAATGCTTAGTGATTATGTTTGCAAAAATCCTATTAGCTTACAAATGAGAGAGAGACCTTCTTTTATAGAAAACAAAAAGAAATGGATGGTGGAGATTAAGAGGTAAAATAATGGATGGATAAGATTGAAGGAAAAAGAGGAATGGCTAAGATGAAGAAGCAAAAATAAATGAGTGGCTAGGATTAAGAGGCAAAAGGATGTTAGGTAGGGTTTGAAAAAGGTGAATTGGCAAAAGTCAAACTTCATTTGAGAGGGAAAAAGAGAATTTAAAAATGATTGGTGGAGAAAAAAGATGGAGAGGTGGCCACCTTGGAAAAGGTGATTGTGCACATGTTTAGAGATAATCCACCTTTTAATCAACATTAGAGGAATATTTAGAAAAAGACAAGTTTAGAAAAAGAGGAAAAGGGGATTAAATCAAAATAAATTTAATTTAATCATAGTTTAGAAGAATTTTAGGCCAGTGGAGGAATAAAATAAAATAAATTTATTTTATAAAGGAAAATGGAGAGATAATATATTAAATAAAATTTAATATATTATGGTATTTAAATAAAATTTAAATACAAAGGGAAAATAAATTTATTTAATTAAAATAAATTTAGTTAAATAAATAAAAGAATATAACGATTATAGTCAATTAATAAAATTAACCATAATGTTAAGGGAAAATATTAATATAAATTAATATTAGTGTGAATGGACAATTTTAGGTGTCTACATTTTGCCCCTCTTTGATGCGGTGTCAAAATTGGCATCGCATCAAAGAAGAAGAAAATAAGATGCCCCAGGATTTGTGCCTAAGCAACAATGAGAGGAGGATAAGGATGATGCCCCCTCGAGAAAATTGAGCAAAAGATTAATTTTGACAATTTTCTCGAAAAGGAAGGGTGAGGATAGAAGAAATGAATAAAAGAAGGCCTCCAATGTAAAATGAACCTAAATGCAGACTATCATTGTGTCAACATGGGAGAGCATATCCGATTTTGATATTGTTCTTGACATTATGCACCAAGGTATGAGGAACCAAGATGACCATGTGTCAAGTACGTGATAAAAAAGGTCAAATACAACCATATGTCTTATGACACCATGATATGGAAGACCATGATGCCCCTATGACAATAGGATGCAACAACCATAATAGATGCAAAAAAGACTAATACATACAAGCAACAAGCAAGCATGCACACCAAATTAAAAGCAAACCAACATATTGCCCCTAGTCAAGATGAAAACCAATTGATTGATTGATTGGGAGATTGTGAGGGCAGGGCCTCAAGGATTGGGAAGGATACATCCCATAATGATGATTGGATTTGAAATTGATCAATTGATTATCAGTTGATTTGGTTTAAGACAATGGCTTGATTAAAGATTAAGATGCTAGATTGCAAGATTGGATTACATGGATTAGTATTGATTGCACTCGATTGGAATGACTTGAATTTTTTTGGATTATATAGATTTTTAGATTTTTAAAAAAAAATTTTAGGATCATATATCAATTTTTTTTTTTGGGGAATTTTTTCAAAATCATTTTATATTGTTTTTGGATTTTTTCAGGATCATTTTATAATGTTTTTTGGATTTTTTCAGGATCATTTTATATTGTTTTTGGATTTTTAAATTTTTAAAATTTATTTGGATGAGAGGATTGGAAAGAATAGGACTGGAAGAGAAGATGATTAGATAAGAAGATGATTTGATAAGATGAGATTAAAAAGAATGGAAGGGGACTAAATGGATTGGATTAGAAGATAAAGAGATTTGATAGAAAAGATGGTTTAAATAAGATGAAAGGATGATTTAGGGATTGGATAGGATGAGATAGGAAAAATGATAAGTGGATTGGGACCAATGACAAGGGATAACCAAGGAACTATAGAGGATGGAAGGATGGAGAGATGTTTGGCTAGAAATTGAATGGATGGAGAGGATGGATTCGATAGGAGATAGATGGAATGAATGGATAGGTAAGGGTAGGATATGGAAGACTATAGGATGGGGGATATAGGTATGGTGATCCAAGAACAATGTGGAAAAGGGTGAAATGCAAGGACTATGTGGACCAAAAGGAGGAGAATGAAGGATGGAAATATGGAGGATAACAATGTATATTATGGAAGGATGGTGATAGGAGATGGGGATGAGGAGGAGATGAAGGCTTGTGCATTGTCCAAAGCATGCAAGGATATTTTTTTTGTAGTTTAGTACCTCTATCTTTTTTATGAAGGAAAAAGGTATGAAAATGGAAGGTGGATGGATAAGGGATATGAGATGGAGGGTATGTAGAGGATAGGAGATAATGACATGTAGGATATAGATGGAATTGGATAATAGATAATGGATGAAGGAAATGTATAGGAAAATCAAGATCAACGACATGGGAAGGCATATGGACTCAAAGAGTATTATGAATGATGAATTAAGGGAAATAATATAAAAAGGACTATGAGATGGAGGATAGGGATATCAAGATCAACTGTGGGAAAATGGATAAAAATATGAAGGAAAATGGATGGCTAAAGAGTAAGGATTATGGAAGGGACATATGGATAGAGGTGATGCATAGGAAAGTCAAGATCAAAGATGGGAAAGGAAATGAATATGAACATAGATAGGAAAATGGATGAAGGATAGGGAATGTGGAAAATATTTATGGTAGCAAAGAATGGTTAGAGCTTGCCCCCAAGTATAGAGTGTAAGGGGAGGGACTACACATGACATCTATTTGCCAGGTTTTCATCATGGTACTTGTCCAAGGCATGTGATCACCAAGTTTTCACCATTGGATGCTTTTTTCTTCTTCTTTTTTTTGACATTTTTGGAGGAATTTGAGCTTGGTATTCTTTGGATAATGTTCTTTTGGAAAGCTATGCTATGATTAGCCAAGGCCTTTGAAAGGTAAGCTCAAAGATGCTAATAATGGTGATGGTAGGGGAAAGATATGGAGGATAAGGTAGATGATGGATAAGGATTTATGCGTAAGATGGGGTAAGAGGAATGGGAGGATATAATATGGAAGGATATGGAGTAGATATGCGATTTGGATATTGGATAGGGCATTGAAAGGTAAGTGTGGGTGTGGGTGGAAATGATGGAAAGATCAACATTGACACACACCTTGAAGGGTAGTGGATAGGTGAAGGGAGAATGGATTGGCTAGCATAAGGTTTGGATGTAGGAAGTGATGTGGATTTTGGAACACAAGGATCCAATATAGATGGAGGAGAGAATGAAAGATATTTGGATGAGTACGGAGTGGAAGTCTTTGGAAGCTTGAATGTCAACTTTGATTTTTCTTTTATGTTCAAGTCCTTTAATAGAGACTTGGGAATCCACATAGATTTTGATTTATCTTTATGTTTATGTACTTTTGACCGTAATTCTTCCATGATGGGTTTAGGAACCCATATTTTCTTTGATTTTCCTTTTTTATTGGAGGACCCTTGTGGTATCTTGAGTATTTCCTTTTTATTTTTAGTCACATGTCGATTAGATAGGACATGGTGGTCTTCATACATAAGTGGATTCTTGTATTTTTGATTTTTATGTTTTGCATCCAATTTGCTTCCAAAAGACTTAGGAATTATCGATGAATGAGGCTCATATAATGGGTTTTGGTGGATGGATGGATATAAATCTCTCAAGGATGTATGTCTTTGTTGATCTTGAGGTATGGTGGAAGAAATAAATGATGAGCTAGGAGTGAGAGGTATAGTGGATGGAGGAACATAAGGACCTAAAATGGATGGAAGGGATGGAGGGTTTAGTGTTGGGATATAAGGGCCCAAAATGGATGGATAGGATGAAGGATTTCCTTTAGGGATATAGGGTCCCAAGATGGATTTGGAAGGTAATGAAGGATTATGTTTACGCTTGAATGGAGGTATATAAGGTGTAGGATGGATATTAGCATCTGTAGAGTGAGCGGTATCACTGAGGCCATCAAGTGTAAGGTTTCCTTGGTCCTTGAGATGCTCCTTAATAGGAATAATAATAGATTGAGGAGGAATGGGATCTTGTGAAGGATTAGGATCTTGAGATGGAGGATCAAGAAGGATAGTGGGGTCTTGTAGAGGATTAGGATCATGAGGGGGATTAGTAGGAATAATGGGATCTTGAGAGGGATTGGAATAATGACATGGAGATGAAGGGATACTTTGATCTTGACTTTGGGGAGGATTATATGGTGAAGTGGTAGAAGTGGTAGGATCTTGAGGTGGAAGGATATTGTGGAATGGAGTGGAGGGAATGCCTTGATCTTGAATAGGATTAGAATTATGAGGTGGATCAAGAGGGATAGGTGGATTGTATAAAATAAGGGGATCAAGAAGTGGAGGAATGCTTGGATCTAGAGGATGAGAGGTATCTTTATTAGCATGCTTTGGGATAATGTCTTCGCATGTGTGGACTTGTGAGAGTGATTCGATGGAGGGGTTAGGACCTTCAACTTCAATCTCTCCTTTGTCAATAAGGTGTTGGACAAAGTTTTTAAACTTTAAGCACTTCTCGATATCATGACCCTTGATGCGATGATAAACATAGTATTCATTTTCCTTATACCGAGTGGGTCTGGGTTGACTCTCATCAAAGGGCATAGTGTTTGGAAAAACCATCATGTTTTGGTCAACAATCAGGTGGAATATGACATCAAGAGGGTCTGCAAGGGTAGTGTATTCTCTAGCTTTGGGTGCCTGTGAAGCTTTAGAGGATAGGAATGATGTGGGTTTATGAGGATTAGGATTGTGTGGAGGTTGAGGCTTGGATGGATGATTTGGGTTTGATGGTGAATGAGGATTATGGATTTGGAAAAATGGGGGAGGACACATATCTTCAAATGCAAACTTTTTCTTTTGACCCCCATTTTGTAAGTTAAGGACAATGTTTTTAAGCTCTTCAAGCTCTTGGGCAAGATTAGGTATTTTGGAGGAATGATGGGGGTGATGGAAGGAATTATGTGTGGATGGAGGATAATGAGGTGGATTTGCCTTGTCAAAGGTAGAGGAAGTATAAGGAGTGTGATATAGATTGGGATTGGATATGAAGTTTTTGGGATTGAATTGGTAGGTGGGTTGGATTGGAGGTTTAGTTTGAGGATTAGGATTTGGAACTTTGAAGTCCTCAAACATTTTTTGAAACCAATCCATATTCATGATATTTAAATTTAGATATTTTGGATTGGATTAGAAGAATATGATGTAGAGGAAGATTGGAATTAAGAATGGAAGATTTGTTGAAAGATGAAATATGAACTTAGGACTAGGAGAAGGCTTTGATTTTGATTTAAAAGGGCATGAACTCAAGGATTTGATATGATTGGATGATGTATTTGATTGATTTAGAGGGTAGGAAATCAAGAATTTTGATTGATTTGATTTGATTTTGATTTTGGATTTGTGAGGGAAGGGCCTCAAAGTTGGATTTGCTTTGAATTGATTTTGATTTTGGATTTTTGAGGGCAGGGCCTCAAGGTTGGATTTGATTTGATTTGGATGAGGATTAAAGCCCAAAGATGATGATTGTGCTCCTAAGACAAAAGTAGAAGATTAGAAGATGTTGTGAATAAGACTTGGATCAAGAATGGATGACATGGAAAGATAGATTATGGATGTTTGAAGACAAGTTGAAAGGATAATGTGATTGATTTGGAATGATAGGGAATACATGGCTTGAATTAGAACAAGAAAGAAAGAGTGCAATGTGCATGTCCAAATGATTTACACAACTCTCAACATAGTCAAAGACATATCAAGCACATTCTACCTAAGGTCAAAAGGGAGGTGTTACAACCTTTGCCCACAACTTGATGTTCTTAGCCCCACAATTAAGTGGTTGAATGGCCTTTCCTAGGACTATGCAAGTTATGGATCAATTGGAAGAGAATAATGCTCGTGGTGCATGTCTTTCCATATTGCTATATTCAAGCTTTAGCATCCAAGGGAACACATATGGTGAGTATCTTGAGGTGATCTGGGTAAGTCCACTTGGATCAATCCTTGCACAAAGGAAGTCACACAGCTAAAATGGTTGGCCTCTAAGTCCTTAGGTGTCTAGTAAGGTCCTTCGTTCATGACTACCCCTTGTAGTTCCGCAAGCAGAATTCAGGCCAAAAGCCCTACAAGCATCCAAAAAGTATAGTCTCGCAAGCAAGATTCAGACCTCTCAGCCTATACTAGATTAATGTATTCCCCTTATAGTAAACAAGATTGAGACCGTTGATGGCCCTACAAGCACCCCATCAAATGTAGTCTTGCTTAGGAAGATTGAGGCAACTAGGCCCTACACATGAAGAAGCATTAGAAATAGAAAATAGCCAAGTCTCCCCTCTCTTTAGATTGAAGGAAGCTTTTGATTATAGTGGGATGGAGTAGCCGGGTTTTCTTGTTCCCCACTTGGGTCATTCCCAAAAGATTACTCTCTTGGCAGGCCCTCTAAAGGTAAATACAAGAAAAGTAAGATGGATAGCTAATGAAGGTCAAGATTTCTAATTTTCCATAAGGAAAAGGGCATACTCTCCTACTCCATAGTTTCTCCCAAACACATCAAGCACATGTTCATTTACCCAAGATTCTTTTCTAATAACCAAATTAAGTAGGTCTAGATTTCTTATTTCCCCTTAAAGAGGAAAAAGCATACTCTCCTACTACCCAATTAGATCACAAGAAATGAACCTTACTAATTAAACTAGATGCCTATAAAAAATCTACTAAGGTAGACACAATGTTTTCTTGAACCTCCAAGGCAACCTACAAAACCAATGAATTAGTAGTCTCAACTCTTTTCAAGATCTTCAAACAACGTCCTACAAAGCAAATGGATTAGTAATCTCAAAATATCTTAATCTTGGTCAAAAATTCTAAAAAGCCATTGTTAGAAGACATAAAATATTAGAGATTTTCAATAAAATCCAATCATGCATTGATCAATGTGCAACTAAAATGCAAACCCTGTTACAAGTAGTAGTTCCCATTGCACCAAAAGATCGACCTATTAATGTCTGATACAACCACTAGACTTATAGAAGACACAGGAGGCTGTTAAACCATGTCACGAATCCCGAGGGGAGCACTAGCCATTTTTCCAACAATCTCCCCCTCAGCATTACTCAAGGGGATTCAAACCTGTGACCAAGATTTGATACCAATTGTTAGAAAGAAAAGATCCCCAAGATAACTGAGAGGGGGGGGTGAATCAGTTATCTGATATTTTAAAAAATTTAACTTCTTTAACTTCTTTGCAGCAATTAACCATATAACCAATGCAATAATTGACCATGTAATAGTAACCATACACAATTTGCACAATGACACAAGATATATTCTCAAGGAAACCCAATCAAGTGAAAAACCCCATGTGCGAATGATGCCCACAAAATGATGTACTAATATGAAAGTTCCTTGTTAGAGGATGGATCCTGTTAAGAGTCTTATGAAATACATTCAGTACATATAATCCCTATTAGGAGATTTGAATCCCTGTTAAAAGATTCTGACCCGATTAAGAGTCTAAGAGACCCGGTTAAGACTCAAAGAAGACAGATGGACCCACTACCCAAACAGCTTCAAGGCAAGATCTCTGAACCCACTATCCAACAGACCTTAAGATTATTCATCAGAATAATATGGAACAAATACCTTCAATTTACTATGCCAAATCTGCACTCACAACATCATAATACCTCAGAACTCTGATCTCTGATCTCACAAATCATCAAACACTGTTGTACTAACTCTGTCCATCACTTGTTGCCAAGATCTGCAACCTTCTCATCAACTTCGCTCATCATCATCACACACTCGCATCATAATATCATTATGTCATCACCATACTTCATATCAAAAATTAAAATCAATCCTTCATATATACCACACTCAAACAATTACAAATTAGTCGGCCTTCAAATTCAAAATTATATTTTCAACACGTTACATCAAAATTCACATAAAACTGTCAGCTTCCAGGTGCTATAACTTCCCAAATCTCATCCAAACTTTATGCACTATTAACTAAAGTTTCTTCACACTCTCTAGATGCTTCATCTTACTTTGCAAATGAAAATATCATCCCAGTAAAAAGATATAACCGATTTACCAAAACCGCTCATCAGAAACACTGTTCTGTTACACTGTCTTCACAAAAATGCTTATAACTATTTCATATGACCTCAAATATTTTTGTGCTTTTAACCATAGATAAATTAAATCATCACAATGATAAAATATACTCCACAAATTTTGACTCCATCAAAATCATCTTCTACAAAAATATCTTCTATCAGGTACATTGTCTGCCTGTCTGTCACTAAACTTCACTAAATCACCTCTAACTTTCAATCTATAACTGATCAACACTTGCACTATTAACTAAAGATAACCAGCATCATATTATAGCTTCCATTTACTCCACATAATCCAATATTCAATATAAAATTACTTATCACCAAAACAATCCTCTGTTTCCCTATCAATATACTGCAAATCATACTGTGTTGACATTAATGACAATCCAGTCATGAATGCAACACTCCACTGCTATAGAATGACCATAAATCATATCCAAACAATATCTCAATGCTTCACAAACTCTCCATGCACTCACTTTTCATTCATTCCTAACAATCTCCCCCATTGGCATTAATGGCAACACGGATGAAAAACATCCAATGTTCCAAAAATCCAACTTATAAATCTTGCTTCATTTTCCTATTAATCTCAATCACTCCATTCCTAACAAAATTCCTAACAATCATCTCCCATATACAAAATAACATCAAACAATATAAATCTCTACCCCATACATAATGTTTTCACTCTCCCCCATAACATATGGTTCACTACTATAATGTTTAAATCTCTCCCCCATTATATAATGTTTTTCATGAATCTCTCCCCCATTGACATCAATGACAATGCCAAACAATAGCTCAATGTCAACAGACACTATTCTAAAAAATACATGCACTAGAGTCCTCAATGACTCAGCTCAATCACAAATACTCCCCCATACAAGAAGTACCACCATCCAGTCCAAAAAAAGATAGGTGCATAAACCACTAGACATATGCAAACCTCTACATCTCTACTCAATAGAAGGTTGGGGAATAACCCCAAGCATACCTCTCAAATACTCAAAAGTGTCCTTCGGTAGTGGTTTAGTAAAAATGTCTGCTATCTGCTCATGTGTACTGATATACTCAAGTCTGATCTCCTTCTTCTCAACTTTCTCTCTCACAACATGATACTTGATCTCAATATGCTTTGTCTTTGAATGTAATACTGGATTCTTTGATAAACTGACTGTACTTTTGTTATCACAATGTATAATAATAGGTTCTTCAAACTTTATCCCAATGTCCTTCAACATCTACTTCATCCAAATAATCTAATTACAATTGTTTGCTACTGCAACATACTCTGTTTTTGCTGTACTTTGTGAAATACAATTCTGCTTCTTACTTAACCATGAAACCAATCTTCCTCCAAGAAAAAATGCTCCACCACTAGTGCTTTTCTTGTCATCAACACTGCCTCCCCAATCTACATCAGTATATGCACACAATGTAAAATCATTAGAATTATCATACCACAGTCCATAATTCACTGTTCCTTTCAAATATCTCAGTATTCTCTTAGCTACTGCAAAATGTAATTCTTTAGGTGCTGCTTGAAATCTTGCTACAATCCCAACTAAATGTGCTATATTTGGTCTTGTATGTGTCAAGTACTGCAATCCCCCGATCATAAATCTATACTTCTTATGTTCAACTTCTGCTGACTCATCTTAACTAGACAATTTAAGTCCGGTTACCATAGGTGTTCCAACTGGTTTACAATCTTCCATTCCAAGTTTCTTTTATGTACAAATTACTATCTGCTATCCCTTTCATAAATCCCAATTTCAGTAGATACTTATCCAATCTAGCATACCAAGTCCTAGGTACTTGCTTCAAACCATACAATGCTTTCTTAAGTTTACATACCATGTCTCCTTCATGAGTTAAAGGAAAACCTTCAGGCTACTCTATGTAGACTTCTTCTTCCAACTCACCATTCAGAAATGTTGACTTAACATCTATTTGATATACCTTGAATTTCTTATATGCTGCATATGCCAAAAAAATTCTAACTACTTCAAGTCTTGCCACAGGAGCAAAAGTTTCTTCATAATCTATTCCTTCTTGCTGTGAATATCCCTTACATACTAATCTTGCTTTGTTTCTGATCACTTCTCCTTGTTCATTCACTTTATTTCTGAATACCCATTTAGTTCCAATCACATTCTTATCCTTAGGTCTAGGAACCAATTCCCATGTTTTGTTTTTCTCAATCTGATCTAATTCTTCTCTCATAGCTTTAATCCAACATTCATCTTCACATGCTTCATTTGTAGTTTTAGGTTCAACTTGTGAAATCAAGCGTAAATGTACCTTATTTTGAGTAAGAACTCCTCTGTCCAAGCTTCCAATTATCTATTCAGGTGGATGATGCCTTGTAGTGTATCTATTAGGTGTCATAGTCTCTCCTCTTGTAGTTTCTCCTCTTGTAGCTTCAACAATTGTAGTTTCTCCTCTTGTCTCATTTGTAGATTCTTTTCTACTCTGATCATTGTTGTCTTCAACATTGTTCTCATTAGTTAGTTCACTGTTAGTCTCATAGAAATGTTCAGAAGTTTCATTATTAAGCTGAATAAAAGTTCCTTCATCAGATTCCCAATCACTTATTCTTTCCTGAATTCTAAATTTCTCATCAACTCTAACATTAGCACTCTCAATAATAGACTTAGTTATCTTGTTATAGCATCTATATGCTTTTCTTTTCAATGAATAACCAAGAAAGATTCCTTCATCACTTCTAGGATCAAACTTTCCTATATCATCATCTCTTTTAATATAACATCTACTACCAAAAATTTTGAAATACTTAACTGTAGGTGTGTGTCCAAACCATAATTCATAAGATGTCTTCTCTATTCCTATTATGATCTGCACTTTGTTCATTGTGTAGACTGTTGTATTCACCGCTTCTCTCCAAAATATCTTTGCCAAATCACTCTCAAATAACATAGCTATTGCTTCCTCAGTCACTGATCTTTTCCTTCTTTCTACAATACCATTTTGTTCAGGTGTTCTAGGTGCTGAAAACTATCTTTTAATGCCATTCAACTCACAAAAATTGTCAAATTCTCTAGATGTAAATTCACCTCCTCTATCTGATCTTAAACATTTAATTTTCATTCCTGATTCATTCTCAAGTTTGTTCTTAACAATCTTAAACTTATCAAATGCTTCATACTTCTCTTTCAAAAATGCAACCCACACCATTCTTGTAAAGTCATCAACAAAAATCACAAAATACCTTTCACCATGAAATCCTCTAGTTCTTGTAGGTCCAGTCAAATCTGTATGAATGATCTCCAACTTCTCAGTAGATGCAAACTTCTTGCTTGGAAATGAACTTCTTTTCTATTTTTCCATCACACATTTTTTGCACATCATGTTAGTAGGCTTCATAATCTTAGGCAAATCTCTCACTGCAAATGTAGTACTCACCTTCACAATGTTATCAAAATTTATATGACAAAATCTTCTATGCCACAACCAACTATCATCAATCTTAGTCATCAAACATGTCATCTCAGTAGGATTCAACTAAAATACATTACCTCTGGTTCTATATCCTTTTCCAATTAGATTTCCATCCTTATCTTTGATTACACAAGAGTTTTCAGTAAAAGAAACTTGATATCCCTTATCAACTAACTGTCCAACACTCAACAAATTATGCTTCAATCCATCAACAAAGTAAACATCATCAGTGTTAGTCTTTCCATCAAGAGTAATAGATCCTATACCTTTGATTAATCAAGGTGCATTGTTACCAACTTTGACTACTCCTCCATCATAATTTCTATACTTTATGAACTTCCTTTTATCACCTGTCATATGATGTGAACATCCACTGTCTATAATCCAATTTGATCTCTTTTCTACTTGTGAAAATAAAGCCTTTTCTTCTATAATCTTTGATTCAGTAGTTTCTTCTTTTATAGCCACAAATCCTATGTCATCACTATCATTATCACTGTCACTTTAATGTCTTTCAATTCCTGCTTCAATTTCCTCATCATTAACATAATAAAATTTCTCAGGTTTTCTAAACTTGTTTCTATACTTCTTGACTCTCTTAAGACATTTAGATGCATAATGACCTTATTCTTGACAAGTCCAACATTTAAATATTTTCTTACCATCAAGTTCTCTTTTAACAAGTAATGCAATACCTTCTTCAATTTTCTTATCTTCCTCAGATCTGATTTTGCTGCTACTCGCATAGTCACCGTTCACACTTGTACTTCTTGATAATGTAGGTCTAATGCTCAAGGTACTAAATGCTATCTCCATCTTAGGTAACTCTCTTGACATTCTTAAATTCATTTCTGCTACTTCCAATCTTCCAAGTAGGGTTTCTTTTGAAAAGTTCGGTGTGCAAGGTATCACTTGTTCAATCATTTGTGTTGTCTGCTTAAATACTGGTGTCAATGTTCTCAAGATCTTCCATATCACTTGTTGTTCAGTCCTCATTCCTCCACAAGACTTAATTCCTGTCACAATCTCAGGTACTCTTCCCATATAGCTTCTAATAGATTCATCTTCTAACATTCTTATATCCTCAAATGCACAAATCCAATTATGTAATCTAGCTTGCTTTGCATGTTCATCACCTTCAAAAATTTTATGTAAAGCTTTCCAAATATCATTAGCTTTAGGTAGATCTTTTACCTGACCATATTCATTTTTTGGTAGGGCTGTCAAAAGTGCTTCCTTTGCAAGAATGTTGCACATAAAGATATCTCTTTCCTCATTTGAACAACCTTCAAGACTTTCTTCATCAATGATTTCCTTTCCTTTGCTTGTAATCAACCAATAGCTTGGTCCTAAACACAAGAGATGTACCTTCATCTTCTCCTTCCAGCTATCAAAATTTACTCCATCAAACTTAGGGCTTTCTTTCCTGAAATTCATCATAGATCTCCTTAAGCTGTTAAACTTTTACTTCAAGGACCTACCGCTCTGATACCAATTGTTACAAGTAGTAGTTGCCGTTGCACCAAAAGATCAACCTTTTAATGCCCAATAAAACCACTAGACTTATAGAAGACATAGGAGGCTGTTAAACCATGTCACAAATCCTGAGGGGAGCGCTGGCCATTTTTCCAACAAACCCATCACAAAGTTTTTTTATTTTTTACATTTTTACCTAGTCAAAAAGATCTGATTTTTTCTTTATGATTTCGGCCTCAAAAATTAAAATGAAAAATAGAGACCCCTATTTAAAAATAGAGAGCTTTCTAAAAATGTAAAAATTTTGGAAAAATTCCTTAATTTGTGCCCTAGGGAGTGGATTTATCAAAATAGACTAGTTTTTAAAGATTGATTTTTTGAGCCCTATCTGTGCATTAAAATAAAAAACACAAAGAATGTACCCTATGTAAAATTCTCAGACCTTTCCAAAAATATAAAAATTTCTAAAAAATAAAAAGATTTGTGACCAAAAATGAATTTTTATTAAAAATCATAAAAAAATTATAACTCATGGAAAAGTGATAAAAAAAAGTTGTACTTTAGACTCAGACATGTTATGATGATCCTCCACCTACCAAAAAAAATTCATTCCAAAACTACTAACTATTTGAAAGACATGCTCAAATCTTTCAAAAAATCCTAGGTTTTGTCTTCAACTCAACCTGCACAAGCATTAGCATAGAAAAATCTTCAAAAGTGTAGATCCAGTAGGGATGTGAGTCCCACCGGGTGTGCCAAAATGTATGCAATAAAAATATAGACCTATTTTCTGCACATACAAAACACCAAAACACCAAACATTCTCACATTAGATGTTAGTAATTTCAAATGCAACAAAATAGACAATTTTCATTACAACCTCCGATGAGCTAAAACAAGGGCACCCAAAAGCCTTGTTTGATTTGCTCTTTGAGATTATGTGGGTATGCTCTCCCAACACAAATAAAATGAAAGCTAAATGCAAAACTCTAAAATGCAAGATGAGGGTTTTGGAAACAAGTATGAGAAACTTGCCCCAAATCTCACAATGATATGCAAGTGCAAGATCTATGAAGAAGATAATGCACAAGCAAAATGATGCAATGAAATAAAATCTAAACTAAGGATGAGATGAAAACTAACTATAAATGAGAAATCAAGGCTCAAACTATGCTATGAAATCAAAATTAATCTATGATGCAAGAATTCAAATCTAAACGAAGAATGAAAATGTAAATAGACTATGCTAAGAAATTGAAAGGCTACAATGCTAGATTACTAGAATGCTTAAAATGCTTAAAATGCTTAGTGATTATGTTTGCAAAAATCCTATTAGCTTACAAATGAGAGAGAGACCTTCTTTTATAGAAAACAAAAAGAAATGGACGGTGGAGATTAAGAGGCAAAATAATGGATGGATAAGATTGAAGGAAAAAGAGGAATGGCTAAGATGAAGAGGCAAAAATAAATGAGTGGCTAGGATTAAGAGGCAAAAGGATGTTAGGTAGGGTTTGAAAAAGGTGAAGTGGAAAAAGTCAAACTTCATTTGAGAGGGAAAAAGAGAATTTAAAAATGATTGGTGGAGAAAAAAGATGGAGAGGTGGCCACCTTGGAAAAGGTGATTGTGTACATGTTTAGAGATAATCCACCTTTTAATCAAGATTAGAGGAATATTTAGAAAAAGACAAGTTTAGAAATTTAATTTAATCATAGTTTAGAAGAATTTTAGGCTAGTGGAGGAATAAAATAAAATGAATTTATTTTATAAAGGAAAATGGAGAGATAATATATTAAATTAAATTTAATATATTATAGTATTTAAATAAAATTTAAATACAAAGGGAAAATGAATTTATTTAATTAAAATAAATTTAATTAAATAAATAGAAGAATATAACGATTATAGTCAATTAAAAAAATTAACCATAATGTTAAGGGAAAATATTAATATAAATTAATATTAGTGTGAATGGACAATTTTAGGTGTCTACAACAGCAAGATGTGAAGAAGTTTGTATAGAGTTGTAGAGTATGTCAGATGGTGAAAGGAGTGAAGTAGAATATAGGGTTGTATCAGCCATTACCTATACCAGAGAAGCCTTCAGAGGATATTAGTATGGACTTTGTTCTTGGTTTACTAAGGACACAGTAGGGACATGATTCAATCTTTGTGGTGGTTGATAGATTTTTGAAGATGGCACATTTCATTCCCTCCAAGAAGACTAATGATGTTGTTCATATAGCACAATTGTTTTTCAGAGAAGTTGTGAGACTACATGGTTTTCCAAAGACCATAGTTTTAGATCAAGACACTAAATTTGTTGGATATTTCTAGCATACATTGTGGAAGAAGTTGAAGATAGATTTGAAGTTTAGTTCATCACATCATCCACAGACTGATGGATAGACAGAGGTGGTGAATAGGAGTTTGGGGAATTTTATAAGATGTTTGGTTGGAGATAAGCCAATAGGATGAGATTTGATTCTACCACAGGCATAATTTATATACAATAATTCACTCAATAGGAGCACTGGTAAATCACCATTCTAGATTGTATATGGAAGTAGTCCAAGAAATGCATCTGAATTGAGAAAGATAGATAAAGGAGAAATAAGTATTATTGAAGCTGAGGATTTTGTAGAACACTTGAAGAACATCCATGAGGAAGTGAGGAAGCACATTATCAACATGAATGTGCAGTATAAGGCTAAGGCAAATGAGAAAAGGAGGCATACAAAATTTCAAGTTGGAGATGAAGTCATGGTTCATTTGTGGAAGGAGTGGTTTCTAGTTGGTACATATAACAAGCTGAAAATGAAGAAGTTTGGACCATGTAAGATACTGAAGAAGCATGATTCAGAAAATGCATATGAGGTAGAAATGCTTAGTGAGCTGAATATTTCACCAGTGTTTAACATTTTAGATTTGACAGAGTATCATGAAGGAGGTGTTGAAGATGAGATCATAGTGGCACAGTGGAGTATTCCAGTAAGTAGTGTAGATATCAAGGAGATTGAAGAAATACTAGATAGTCATGTTGGTAGAAGCACAAGGAATAGGACATATGAATAATATTTGGTCAAGTGGAAAGGATGACCTGTTGAAGATTCATCATGGCTGACAAAGGAGGAGGTTAACCATCTTGGTTTTCCTCTGCACACTTGAGTCTCATGACAGAGTCACTTCTGAAATTACCTCAAGTGTCTGATGTAGGAGCATCCTGGGTGTAAGAACAATAATGCATCACCCAAAAATAATTTTGTTTTTGTATTCAATAAGGGCTATCTTTTTTGGAGCTGTTATTTATGGAAACTTTCTATTTTTAGTAAGTTGGTCATACGATCTCAGAATGTTCTAATTTCACATGAGGAGGTTCATCTTAGTCATATCAGTCTACAAGTAAAGTTTCATTGATAGATCAAGTCTAGCTTTGGAGATATTGAAGATTTTTGGTATTGGTAGTAGGGTACAGAAACTTTGAACTCAGTTTTGAAGGCTTTAGAGGCCTCAGATGAGGTCAAAAATTTGGGGTGACAGGTGCTTGTGCTAGTTAGGCCTGTAGAGCACTTCATGGCCTTTCCGAAATGGGGTCATAATAGTTAATCGGGCCAACTGGTGATGACTTGTGGTCTTCGAAAGTTGGGTCAACTGAAATGGTGAAAAATGATTTTCCTTCAAAATTTCTGTTTGGGTTTCAAAAATTATTTTGAGCTGACTTTGATGTAATAAAGTGTAAAATAAAATAATTCTAAGTTTGGTCGGCCCTATGGGCTAAATTTCAGGAACCTTCTTGGGCAATGGAAATTGCCTATATAAAGAAGGCCTATAGTGTTGTCTTAGGCAGTTCTAGGTAGATCTGGGTAATGATTCGAGGCTTTGTCCTACAAAATACTATAAGGGGAATGCCCATGTGGCTTTGCATATTGTAATTCTAAAATTTGTAATTCCACACTTGTGGAGATAATAAGAAGCCCATTTTCTGTTCTTGCAAATTTTTGTTGTTTCTATTATGTGTTTGTGGTATTAAGGGGAGCACCCTTCATTAAAGGTCAAGGACCTTTAGGAAGAAATAATGATGGCCTCATTGAACCCATAGAAACAACATGGTGAGATACTAAGGAGAAAATAGTATTAGGGTATCTTGAAGAAGGATATACTCAAAAATACTATCCCAAATTCCATAGTCAAATATTAAAATTAGAATCTTATGATGATTAGGATTCTAACAAATGGGAGTGGGACACTTTATCAGATGAGTCATGCCAGGATAAGGATATTGATGTTATTCACACTTATGCTTCTACCAAGGATAAAGGACCAATAGTAGAATCAAATTCAAACCAAGCATCTAGTTCAAATCAAGTGGTTTTGAATGAAGTACCAAGCATAGAAATAGAGATCAATCAGTGGGTAGGTGAACCCTACGTACCTTCATGGAGACCTACTATGGAGGAATCAAATGCTAGGTTTAATACACAACTTTTATCCAACAGAAACTTTTGAGGACTCTAGTGAGGAGGACTTTGATCCTACTTCTTTAGAACATTTAGAAGAAGCCCATGTCATTCACTTGTACGATATAATGTATGAACCCTCTAATGAGGTTTTAGCCTTAAATCCCATTGAAACAAACCCAAGTATTGACCCATTAACTCTCATATACCCAGAATTAATCAAATGGAATACTAGTGAACCTTGCCAATTTTCTTGAACAACAACATGGTGTCCCAATACCTTAACACAGTTAAACCTTCTTCTATCATAGAATATCAAGAAGAAATGATCAAGGGGAGCATCCAAACTTTCAATCTAAGAAAAAATGAAAAAGAAAAATAAAATAAAAAAGGAAAAGAATCAAGTGTTGAAAACCACGTTGTGGCAACATTAGATCAAAAAGAAAGATAAAATGAAATAAAAGATGTTTCCAAAGGTGAAAACCCAATTGTGGTACCTAAGGAAGGAATTTTGGATGTTCTACTAGAGAATTATGAGGAAGATCTCTAATTTTGATTGAGCCTATAGAGAAGATAAATATTGGGTCAGAAACAAAGCCAAAGATCATTCACTTAGTGGCTTCCCTATCTAGTGAAGAAAGAACAGAATTCACCAAGTTATTTAAAGAAAGACAAGTTAATTTTGCATGATCTTATGATGATATGCCGGGGTTAGATCCAAATCTGATAATGTGCCATCTAAATATCAAAGAAGGAGCCAAACCTATTAAATAGAAGCTAAGGAAGATGCATCCACATATAGCACTACTTGTCAAAGTGGAACTAGAAAAATTATTGAAAGTGGGGTTTATAAGGGCCATTGATTATGCACAATGGATCTCAAATATAGTGCTTATATCAAAAGCATATAAGTCTATCAGAATCTGCATAAATTTTAGAGACTTAAACTTAGCATGTCCTAAAGACAACTTCCCACTTGCAACAATAGATGCTATTATAGACTTAACAGTGGGACATTCTATGTTCTTACTCATGGATGGATTCAGTGGATATAATCAAATAAAGATAGCACTAGAAGACCAAGATAAAACAGCTTTACATGTGCATGGGGTACTTTTTGCTAGAATGTCATGATGTTTGGTTTGAAAAATACTGGAGCAACCTATCAATGAGCGATGACCATAATATTTCATGATATGATGCATAGATTCATGGAGGATTATGTGGATGACATACTAGCTAAATCTCATTCAAGAAAGGAACATCTACCAATTTTGGAAAGAATTTTTGAAAGGATAGAACAGTTCAAAGTGAGACTTAATCCAAAAAAATGTGCATTTGGAGTCCAATCCAGAAAACTACTAGGCTATATTGTATCTGCCCAGGGCATAGAGGTGGATCCCACTAAATTTCATGCTATAATGGAAATGGAAGCATCCAAAAACATTAGCCAAATGAGATATTTACAAGGATACAATCCATCAAAAAATTTATATGCCAATTAGTAGAAAAATGTCATAATTTCACTCAACTTTTGCATAAAGATACAATTTTTAGATGGGATGACAAGTGTGGAGAGGCTTTCAATCTATTAAAGAAATACCTCATGAATCCACCAATCTTGATGCCACATATCAGAGGCAAGCCCTTGATCCTATATATTTTAGCAATGGAGAATTTATTGGGGGCACTTTTGGTGCAAGAGGATGAAATAGGAAAAGAAAAAGCTATTTACTACATAAGTAGAACATTGGTCAAATAAGATTTGAATTATACATTTATGGAAAGGACATGCTTGGCTGTGGTTTTTTCTTCCCAAAAACTATGCCATTATATGTTAGCACACAAAATTAGGCTCATTGCTAAAATTGACCCTTTGAAATACCTACTTAGTAAAACATCACTAAATGGAATGTTAGCAAAGTGGGTTATGGTGTTAAGTGAATTTGACATCAAATATGTTGATAGAAAATCAATCAAAGGGAAAGTCATTGCTGACCAATTAGCAGAAGCACCACTTCAAGATGATCATCCTATAGAAGTTGAATTCCTGGATTTAGAAATTGTGAATGTTGAGGCCAAAACATGGCAATTATATTTTGATGGTTCATATAATCAACATGGATCAGGAGTAGGCATACTTCTCATTACCCCACAAGGATCTACTATTCCAAAATCTTATAAGTTTCTATTTCCATGTACTAATAATATAGCAGAATATGAAGCCTTGGTTATTGGAATCAAGTTGGCACTAGAATGGAAAGTGATAGAACTAAAGGTTTATGGAGACTCACAATTGGTCATTAATCAAGTAAATGAAGACTATCATACAAAAGATGACAAATTGGTACCCTAAAAAAACATGGTGGACAATTTAAAGAAGTACTTCATCCTTATCACATTTGAGCAAGTGCCAAGAGAAAAGAATAAAGTAGCAGATGCCATGGAAACTTTAGCTTCACTTCTACAAATGCCAGATCAAAGTGCCAGACATGAATTCCTGGTAGAAGAAGTGAATCAACCCATGTTTGAACCTATCCATCCTTATACTATTTTCTTGTTAACTACAAATGAGTCACCTTGGTATGGACCCATCTATACATACCTTAAAGATCAAACCCTTCCCATAGACCAAACAAGAAATCAAGAGAACATTTTCATTCACCAAGCCTCCCGATATACCATAATCTCTAAAATATTGTATCGCAAGAGTTTAGATGGAATGATCCTTAGATGTCTAGAACAAGAAGAATCAAACATTTCCTTGTGAGAAATCCATGAAGGAATTTGTTGATCACACTCAAGTGGATTAAGCCTAGCTAAGAAACTTCATAGGATAGGATATTTTTGGCCAACGATGGAAAAGGATGCATGTAACTTTGCAAAAAATTTTAAAAGTGTATTTACCATGGTAGCTTGATTCATGTGCCTACACAAGAATTACATCCAATGACAACACCTTGGCCATTCTATCAATGGGGTCTAGACATAATAGGCATGATTCATCCTCCTTCATCAAATGGTCACAAATTCATCATCAGTGCAACAAAATACTTTACAAAGTGGGTAGAAGCTATACCCCTATCAACTGAAATAGGAAAACATATATCTTTGTTTATCTTGAATCACATCATATGTAGATATGGTATTCCACATGCCATAATCATGAATAATGCAAAACAATTCAAGAACAAAGACCTCCAAGAGCTGTGTACAAAGTTTAAAATAATTCACCATTCATCCTCAATCTATTACCCCCAAGGTAATGGAAAAGCTGAATCGACAAATAAAAATATCTTTAAAATATTGAAGAGGACAATGGATAATTCAAGAAGGGATTGGCACATCAAGATAAATCCAACCTTATGGGCTTATAGAACTAGCATCAGAATGCCAATAGGGGCAACAACATTCTCACTACTATTTGGAACAAAAGTGGTTTTACCTTTGGAAGTAGAGCTACAAACATTAAGGATATCCATGCATGGTTTGATAAGTGAAGAGGACTATAGAGTTTCTAGGTTGCAAGAACTAGAACTTCTAGATGAGAAACAATAACAAGCATTTGACCACTTAAAAGTATATCAAAATAGAATGTCAAGGACTTATAACAAACACATCAAGTCAAAGAAATTTAAAATAGGTGTGTTAGGAATGAATTCTTGGTAGTCATTCTATAGCAGTTGTTGTTGCATTCATGACTATGATTGTCATTAATGTCAACACAGTGATCTTCTAGAGACTTGCAGAGAAGTAGACAGTGTTTGGATTAGCGCACATGTGATATTGTAGTTGGAGCTATACGATGTTGAAGATATACTATTTGATATGTTATATGTTGATGATTAAGAGCGTAGATAGTAATTTGTTTATTTATGAAGGTTATGAGCATTTTGGTGGAAGCAATATTTAGGCAGTGTTCCTGAGTAGCAGTTTGTGGAAATTGAATGATATCTTCTAATCAGGATGGAATCTGGTTTTATGGAGTTAAAGGGAAGCTAGAGACATATTAATAGTGATGTGGATGAAATCAAAAAGTTTGAGGTCACATGAGTGGAGAATTATTGTATATTGAAGCTGGCAGTTTTGTGTAATTTTGATGTAGCATGTGGAAACTTTTATTTTGTAATTATGTGCTGACTCATTTGTAATTACTTGAGTTTGGTATAAAGGAAGGAATTTTTTTCCTTTTTGTAATAAGAAAAGCATATGATTGATTATGGTTGAATGTGTATGCATGAAGTGAAGAAAAGAGCTAATGCAATTGTGAAAGAGAAATTGTGAAGGAAGACATGCAAAGTACATAGATCTGAAATTGAGATCTAGTGTAGCAATGAGTGTGGTTTAGCACAGTGAGAAAGGATGTAACATATTTGATATTATTCTATTGAATAATCTTAAGGTCAGTTGGAAATTGTGTTTATTGATCTTTCCATTGAAGTTGTTTCGGCAGTGGGTCCTTCTATCTTCCAAACTCTTAATAGGGTTAGAATCTTTTAGTAGGGATTCAAAATCTCCTAACTGGGATTCATATGTAATGAATGTATTTCATAAGACTCCTAATAGAGTCCATCCTTTCATAATGAATATTCATATTAGTGCATCTTTTGTGGGCATCATTCCCACTGGGGATTACTCTTTGATCAAGAGGTTCCCTAGTCAACATATCTTGTGTCATTGTGTTATTGTGTATGACTATCTTTGTATGGTTGGTAATTATCTTGCTTACATGGTTAAATGTTGTTGAAGTTGATAAAATTTATAATTTTCTAAGAACTGATTCACCCCCCCTCTCAATTATCTTGGTGGACTTTACTTTCTAAAAATTGGTATCAGAGCATCAGGGGCTTTAAAGAAAAGTTTAACAGCTTAAGGAGATCCATGGAAAATTTTAGGAAAGAAAGCCCTAAGTTTGATGGAGTAAATTTTGATAGCTAGAAAGAGAAGATGAAGACACATCTACTATGTTTATGACTAGGTTATTGGTTGATTACAAAGAATGATAAGACTATCATTGAAGAAGAAAATCTTGAGACATGTTCTAGCAATGAAAGAGATCTATTCATATGTAGCATACTTGCAAGAGAATCACTTTTGATAGCCCTTCCAGAGAATGAGTACAGTCAGGTAAAATGTTTTAAAAAATCTCATGTAATTTGGAAAGCCTTACACTCTACTTTTGAAGGTGATGAACATGCAAAGAAAGTTAGATTACATAGCTAGATATGTGCATTTGAAGATATTAGAATGATGAAAGATGAATCTGTTAGAAGCTATAATTGTAGAATGTCAGAAATTGTTGAAGGGATAAAATCTTGTGGAGGAACAAAGACAAAGAATGAAGTGATGTGGAAAATTTTGAGGACACTGACTCCTATATTTAAGAAGACAACACAAATGATTGAACAAGTTATACCTTGTACTACAAACTTTACAAGAGAGACTCATCTTGGAAGATTGGAAGTAGCAAAAATGAACCTAAGGTTATCAGGAGACTTACCTAGAATGGAGGCAGCATTTAGTGCTCCTAATATGCACCCTAATTTATCAAGAAGCATTAGTGTGAGTGGAGATTATGTTGGTAACAACAAATCTAGAAATGAAGAAGATAGGAAGATTGAAGAAGGTATTGCCTGTTAGAAAGTAAAGATCCCCAAGATAACTGAGAGGGGGTGGTGAATCAGTTATCTAATAATTAAACCATTTATCAACTTCAATATCAAATTCAATATATTTAAACCATATAATCAATATAGTAACCAAACATAGAAAGATAACCATGCACAATGACATAATAACACAAGATATGTTGACTAGGGAACCTCTTGATCAAAGAGTAAACCCCGGTGGGAATGATGCCCAAAAAATGATGCACTAATATGAAAGTTCCTTGTGAAAGGATGGGCCCTATTAGGAGTCCTATGAGATACATTCAGTACATATGAATCCCTCTTAGGAGATTTTGAATCCCTATTAAAATATTCTAACCTGGTTAAGAGTTATGGAAGACTGAAGGACCCACTGCCCAAACAGCTTCAAGGCAAGATCCCTGAACTCACTGTCCAATAGATCTTATAATTATTCAATAGAATAATATGAAATATGTTACCTCCTCCACACTATTCCACAACCACACTCTTTTCTACACAAGATCACAAATCTAGATCTCTGTACTTCACAAGTCTTCCTTCACAATTGAATTGGCTCTTTTCTTCACTTCATGCATACATTCGCATCACAACTTTCACAATTTTATATTACAATCTCATAATCACATATAAAAAAAGGAAAACATTCTTTCCTTTATACCACACTCAAATAATTACAAATGAGTCAACATGCAATTACAAAATAATAATTTCAACACGCTACACCAAGAATTACATAAAATTGTTGGCTTCCAAATGTAATAACTCTTCACTCATGTGACCTCAAAGTTTTTGCACTGAACCACATCACTACAAATGTGTCTCAAACTTCCCTGTAACTACACAAAATCAGATTCCATCTTGATTAGGAGATATCCTCCAATTGCTAAGCATTGCTACTCAAGAACACTGCCAGAATACTGCTTCCACAAAAATGCTTATAACTTTCATGAATGAATGAATTTATTTTTGTGCTCTTAACCATAGGTTAATAACACAAAAAATAAAATATCATCAACTATGCATAATCCAAAATACAATATCCCATGTGCACAAAACAAAACTGTGCCTACTACTCTGCTAAACTCTAGAATACCACTGTGTTGACATCAATGACAATCATAGTCATGAATGCAACAACCACTACTACAGAATGACTACCAATCATCAAGAATTCATTCCTAACAATCTCCCCCATTGGCATTGATGGAAACATAGATGAAAAACATCCAATGTTCCAAAAATCTAATCACTGCTGCTCAACTGCTCTGCTGCTCTCTATCAATCAAATCTTGCTTCATTTTCCTATTCAATCTCTCCAACAAATGTAGTTCCACAATTTTTTTCTCCTCAATATTTTTCATGATTCTCTCCCCCATTGACATCAATGACAAAAATTCCATCACTATGTCAAACAATAGCTCAATGTCAAAAGATACTATTTAGAAAAATACATTCACAAGAGTCCTCATGACTCAGCTTAGATACACAAAGTCCCCCATAGAGGAAGTACCAACATCCAGTCTAGAAGAAAGATACGTGCATAAACAACTGGACAGATGCAACCATCAGCATCTTTACTCAAGAGTAGGTTGGGGCATAACCCCAAGCATACCTCTTAGATACTCAAATGTATCCTTCAACAAGGGCTTAGTGAATATTTCTACTATCTGCTCCTTTGTGCTAATGTACTCCAATTGGACTTCTTTATCTGCAACTTTCTCTCTTACAACATGATACTTGATCTTTATATGCTTAGTCTTAGAGTGCAATACATGATTCTTAGACATACTAACTGTACTGGTATTGTCACAATGTATGAAAATAGGCTCATCAAACTTAATTCCAATATCCTTCCGCATTTTCTTCATCCAAATTATCTGGTTACAATTGTTTGTTGCTGTTGCATACTCTGCTTTTGTTGTACTTTGTGAAATACAATTCTGCTTCTTGCTCAACCAAGAAACTAATCTTACTCCAAGAAAAAAGGCTCCACCACTGGTGTTTTCCTTGTCATCAATGTTGCCTCCCCAATCAGCATCAGTATATGCACATAAGGTAAAATCATTAGAATTTTCATACCACAATCCATAGTCCATTGTACCTCTTAAATATCTCAATATCCTCTTTACTACTACATAATGTGACTCTCTAGGTTCAGCTTGAAATCTTGCTACTATTCCAACTGAATGTCCTATATCAGGTCTAGTGTGTGTCAAGTACTACAACCCACCAATCATTGATCTATATTTCTTCTATTCAATTGCTAGAGTCTCATCTTTACTAGATAGTTTATGTCCTGTAACCATAGGTATTCCAATAGGTTTACAATTATCCATACCAAATCTTTTCAATAAATCATTCAAGTACTTTGTCTGACTTACAAAGATACCATCTTTGTTTTGTGTTATCTGTAATTCCAAAAAGTATTTCATTTCTCCAATCATACTCATTTCAAATTCTATCTTCATTTCATTAGCAAATTTTTAACTAGCTTCATCTTCTCCTCCAAAAATAATGTCATCAACAAAAATAACTATAACTAACAATCCATTCTCAATTTCTTTTGTGTATGTAAGTTACTATCAGCTATTCCTTTTGTAAATCCTAATTTTAACAAATACTTATCCAATCTAACATACCAAGTTCTAGGTGCTTGCTTTAGTCTATACAATGCTTTCTTTAATTTACATACCATGTCTCCTTCTTGAGTCAAAGGAAAACCTTCAGGTTGCTCAATGTAGACTTCTTCTTCCAATTCTCTATTCAAAAATGCTAACTTCACATCCATCTAATACACTTTGAATTTCTTAAATGCTGCATATGCCAAAAACATTCTTACTACTTCAAGTCTTGCCATAGGGGAAAAAGTCTCTTCATGGTCAATTCCTTCTTGCTGTGAGTATCCCTTACATACCATTCTTGCTTTGTTTCTTACTACTTCTCCTTGTTCATTCATCTTGTTTCTGAATACCCAGTTAGTTCCAATCACATTCTTGTCTTTAGGTCTAGGGACCAATTTCCATGTCTTGTTCTTCTCAATCTAATCCAGTTCTTCTTTCATAGCTTTAATCCAATGTTCATCTTCACAAGCTTCATTAGTAGACTTAAGTTCAATTTGAGAAATCAAACATAAATGTACCTTCTTTCTAGTCATAACTCCTCTGTCCAAACTTCCAATAACTTGCTCAATAGGATGATGTCTTGAAATATACCTATTAGGTGTCATAGTCTCAAATCTTGTCTCAACTATAGATTCTTCTCTATTTTCTTTAGCATGACTTTCATTCAACAATTCACTATCAGTCTCAAAAAATTGTTCAGTAGATTTAATGTTAGGCTGAGGGTTAGTTTCTTCATCAGATTCATAATCAGGCATTCTTTCCTAAATTCTAAACTTCTCATCAACTTTCACATTTGTACTTTCAACAATAGTCTTAGTTCTCTTATTGTAACATCTATAAACTTTTCTTTTCAAAGAATATCCAAGAAAAATTTCTTCATCACTTCTAGGATCAAACTTTCCTATATCATCATCTCTCTTAATATAACATTTGCTTCCAAAAATTCTAAAATACTTAACTGAGGGTGCATGTCCAAACCACAATTCATAAGGTGTCTTGTCTGTGTCTACTCTAATTTGTACTCTATTCATTGTATATATTGTTGTATTCACTACTTCTCTCCAAAATGTCTTTGCCAAATCACTTTCAAACAACATAGCTCTTACTGCTTCAATCACTAATCTATTCCTTCTTTCTACAATTCCATTTTGTTTAGGTGTTCTAGGGGCTAAAAACTGTCTCTTAATGCCATTTGCTTCACAAAAGGTGTTAAACTCTTTAGAAGTAAATTCTCCTGCTCTATCAGATCTCAAACATTTAATCCTCATTCCTGATTCATTCTCAACTTTATTCTTAATTACCCTTAAACTTATCAAATGCTTCAGATTTCTCTTTCAAAAATGCAATCTACATCATTCTTGTAGAACCATCAACAAGAGTCATAAAATAGCTTTCTCCATATAATCCTCTAGTCCTTGTAGGACCTCTCAAGTCTGTATGAACAATCTCCAACTTTTCTATAGATGTGAACTTCATGCTAGGGAATGAACTCCTTTTCTTCTTAGCCATCACACATTCCTTGCAAATCATGTTAGTGGGTTTCATAATCTTAGGTAAATCTCTTACTGCAAGTGTAGAACTCACTTTAACAATATTATCAAAGTTTATATGACAAAACCTTTTATGCCATAACCAACTATCATCAATCTTAGTCATCAAGCATGTCATCTCAGTAGGGTTCAACTGAAATACATTACCTCTAGTTCTAGATCCTTTTCCAATCAAATTTCCATCTTTATCCTTAATCACACAAGTTTTCTCGACAAACAAAACTTGGTATCCCTTATCAACTAACTATCCAACACTCAATAGATTATGTTTTAGTCCATCCACAAAGTAAACCTCATCAGTATTAGTCTTTCCATCAAGAGTAATAGATCCTATACCTTTAATCAAATAAGGTGCATTGTTACCAACTCTAACAACTCCTCCATCATGATTGCTAAACTTTATGAACTTTCCTTTATCACCAGTCATATGATGTGAACAACCACTATCTATAATCCAATCAACTTTCTTTTCAACTTAGGAAACTAATGCTTTTTCTTCTTTAATATCAAATTCAGAATTTTCTTTTTTAATGGCTACAAATCCTATGTCATCAAGGTTATCATTATCACTGTTACTCAAATGTCTTTCAATTCCTGATTCAATTTCTTCATCATTTGCATAATGACATTCTTTAGGTCTTCTATGCTTAAAATTGTTTTTATATTCCTTAACTCTCTTAGGACACTTAGATGCAAAATGACCATATTCTTGACAAGTCCAACATTTAAAAATTTTCTTACCATCTGGTTCTCTTTTCACAAGCAAGGAAATACCTTCTTCAATCTTGTTGTCTTCTTCAAATTTGGATCTGCTACTGCTGGCATAATCTCCACTCACACTTGTACTTCTTGACAAAGTAGGTCTGATGCTAAGAGCACTGAATGCTATCTCCATTCTTGGTAGTTCTCCTGATAATCTTAAATTCATCTCTAATTCTTCCAATCTTCCAAGAAGAGTCTCTCTTGAAAATTTTGGTGTACAAAGTATCACTTTTTCAATCATTTGTGTAGTCTACCTAAATACTAGTGTCAATGTTCTTAGAATTTTTCATATTACTTCATTCTCTGATTTTTCACCTCCACAAGATTTTATTCCTGCAACAATTTCTAACATCCTACCAATATAGCTTCTAACAGATTCATCTTCCATCATTCTTATATCTTCAAATGCACAAATCCAATTATGTAGCCTAGCTTTCTTTGCATGTTCAACACCTTCAAAAGTAGAATGTAAAGCTTTCCAAATATCATAAGCTCTAGTTAAACCTTTTACCTGACTATATTGATTCTCTGGAAGTGCTGATAAAAGTGCTTCTCTTGCAAGTATGTTACACATAAAGGTGTCTCTTTCATCATTAGAACAAGTCTCAAGTCTGTCTTCCTCAATGATAGTTCTATCATTCTTTGTAATCAACCAATAAACTGGTCCTAAACACAATAGATGTGTCTTCATCTTTCCTTTCCAGCTTTCAAAGTTTACTCCATCAAACTTAGGGCTTTCTTTCCTAAAATTCACCATAGATCTCCTTAAGTTGTTAAACTTTTCTTTCAAGGACCTGTCGCTCTGATACCAATTGTTAGAAAGTAAAGATCCCCAAGATAACTGAGAGGGGGGGTGAATCAGTTATTTGATAATTAAACCATTTATCAACTTCAATATCAACTTCAATAGATTTAAACCATATAATCAATACAGTAACCAACCATAGAAACATAACCATGCACAATGACACAATAACACAAGATATGTTGACTAGGGAACCTCTTGATCAAAGAGTAAACCCTTGTGGGAATGATGTGTTGGGGAGTTTTCTTGTGGGTCAAACTTGGCAAGGGAAAAGCCTTGATTCTGAGTTTAAAAGGTTTTCAAGTTTGCAAGAAAATTCCAACTGAATGAGGATTGGATTATATCCTCCTTCTGCTTCTCCACAAGACTCAGGTGGGTATTACCTACACAGAGGTTACTATCTTTCAAGTAAACTATGGATAAGTGGATTATGTATTCATTGTCATGCTAGTGAGTTTCTAAAGCATACTTTCATGGGATATGATTTTGAAAATAGCTAAGAATAACCTGGTGTAAAATGTTACTAATGAAACTCCAAGTGTGATAGCATGAAACAATGGCACAATGGTGATGAGTCCTTCTTTTTATGACTAACACTCAAGGAAGGCTAACCTTTGATTCACTCTTCATGGAATCAACAACTGTGGACTGTGAAACATCGGGGATAGTCCTATTTCTTGGTACATGAGCATGAAATGGAAATGGGTATTGATATTGATGAATTTTGTGTTTGATCGCTGAAAGGATGATTATATAGCAGAGACCAAACTAGTGCCTAATCCTTTGGGCATAAGAGTATAACATAAATCAATCAGTAGGATTTCAAGGAAATACAGTGATTTACCTTCAAAACCACATACAATTTGGACAAAATGCCTTACAAACTATCCCCTCAATCCTAGATTATTATCATCAAGATCTCAACCGATGTGTTCATTCTATGAAATTGCACATAAGGATTTAATCCTTTCCTTGAAAGAAACTCACACAATAATTAGAATAGCTGCCTTACAACTAGTATGCTCTATATGCCTTGCAAATAGAAACATACAAGAATAAACACAAAGCAAAGAGACAATAACAGAACCAGGATATAAATTGTATTGTATTTCATTGAAGTGTATCAACATATACAGGGAAAACTCTTCACTCAAAGACTCAAAATGAGAATATGCTATAAACTAGTTTTCTTTGCATCCAGCATCAAGAAAATGGAACCAGAGAATGGAATCCCTTGGATTACCAAAAACTAGAACCAGGAACCAAAGACTGGAAATCATCAAACTCTGAAGACCAAAAATCTTGGAACCCTTCCTAATGATCATGAAAATCCTTTTATAGTAACAAGGATTGCAACATGCTACCAATCATTAGGGCACAAAATTTTAGTGTACACCCACCCAGTACAACAAGAAATGAAAGATTGTAGGAAAGCCTAGAAACCCAGGAGGAAATCAGGCCAAATCTGATGTAAATTTTATTGGTTTCTTCACTACAAGCTAACTGTGATCAATGATTATTGCCTTCTTGTTGCAAGAGAAACAAAATTCAATGCTAGCACCAACTGGGAAGACTTTGCATGCACAAAACAAGGTCACTAACATACCAAACCCTAGCCACTTGCAAAGAGAAACATACCAGTGCATTTAAACCAGTGCAGCCCCCAAGGAAAGAAAATCTGATCCGCACAGCCACAAAGACCCTCACCATCAACTTCACAACTTCCACCGAGCTACCACACTTCATTGCAAATGGCCAAACCACCTAAAAACCTTGCAAAACAATGGTTGTCGCATGATCACATAGCCAAAAATTGAGCTATGCAAACATGTGGCACACCATCAAAACACACTACCAGGTACAGAACATCATGCCACCAATCAAAAAAACCCTTGGGCCAGATCGCATCACCAACCACCATTAAACGACCAAGAAAATCTGCCGCTCAAGCCATAAATACCAATACCTTTTGTTGTTGGAAACCCATTAAAAATTCAAATTTGCAGAGAATGGCTACTTTCATGGCACAACTATCGTATCTATGACCCACATTCAAACTGAGATCAACCTCATATCATGGCCATTAGATCTTTCTCTTTCCTGGGCTTTAAGTCTTTATCTTATTAGAAAACCCTAGGTTGTCTTCTAGCGAACTGACAACAAAGAAAAATCTTATTCACAAAAAAGAATTTCTAACTCATGATTTAACCCTGTGAACTGGTGACTAAAGGCAACTTAACTCACCCCATCCACATTTGGTGAACTAGGAACTGAAGGACTTCACCAATTCATTGGAAGATTTGAGACTCCACCACTTTATCTAGAGATTCAGCAAACACATATTCGCTGAATCGCTAAAAGATTTTGGACTCTACCAAAATATCACGAGAACACATGACCTGAGCAAAATTTTTTGGGCCACTAAACATCTTACCATGACTGCCAAAGACATTGAGAAGTTCAACCAGGCCCACAAAGGAAGATCAACGACCATCCTCATGCCCTCATGCCTCTGACACACATCTTAAGCCTTTACACCAACCATTGATTTCATGCAGATGTCAAGTCCCACTACAATTCCACATCACCACCCGATAGATGTCAATCGCTCATATGATCACATGTCAGAAAATCTTGACATGCGGTCATATGACAACGAATAGAAACATGTGCCCCTGCCTCCCTTCTAACATCGGGACCACCGCTAAAGAAACACCGATCGCATGATCGCATGTTAGGAAAGTCTGACATGCGGCCATGTGACAACCAACCATTAAAGAGAATACATACCAGGACCCACCATTCAGCAATTCAGCAACCAAAGGATAGAAAACCGCCTGCTAGGTCACTAGATGTTAAGGGCTTAACCACCAAAATCAGGAGACTAGGAGATAACCGCGATTCGCTAGATCACGGAATGAAAAACTTAACCGCTAGGCAGCCAAACATTACAAAGAACTGGGACCCACATGAATAGGTGGCAATCAGTTGTAACCTCATGAGAAATAAACATAATGCAACTTTTCTAAGTGAACATACGACAACCGCTGATTTTGTCAGATCGTTAACCACACCGGGAAACAAGAAGAACCAGGTCCCACCAACTGGTCACACTTGCTTACTTAAGACTGATGAACAAGGAGTGCCGGTAGAAAGGAAGAGATGCAAGGTCAAAAACACATAGGGTTTTCAACACTTAGGCAGATTCTAAGATAACTTCCTGTAGACCTTAAAAAAATGGATAGCTCCCTGGGTTTTACGATTTAGGAGATGCGATCTGAACTAGAGCAAGGTGAAAACATGAAGAACCTAGTGCTAAAAGTGCACACCATGAAACCATGTGGATTTACTTCACATACTAAAAATGTGATTATAGGCCAGGCATGACAACTAACAAAACTGTAGGGATTAGGCCATTTTCATAGGATTTTTGCCATGATAGGAAAATGGACTAATAGAATATCTGAGGATGTTGAAACGCAAGTTTTAACAAGAACCACAGGACTCTGGGATGCAGACCAAAAATAGCTCTAACCTAAAGTAGAGAAAGAACACACAACCTGGAAGGAAACACACCTGTACAAGAAAATTACAAATTATTTACACATGCATGAGAATCAAAAACTTTAACTAAAGAAGGGCTTCAAGAATTGCCCATGCACTAGCAATTCAAAGACTTCACCATCCATGTTCTTCAGCGAGTAGGAGTCTTTCCCAAAACTATCATGAATCACAAAAGGACCAAGCCACAGTGACCTAAATTTCTTATGCTTCCCCTTATCCTCTACTCTCACATTCCATTGAAGCACCCAATCGTCTGCCTTAAATTTTCTTGTAGTTGCTCTTTTATCAAAAAGGTATTTCATTTTTTGTTGCAACCTGATATTATTCTTTTGACTTTCTTTTCTTTGTTCATCTAACTCAGTCAGTTGCATTATTCTATTCTGCATTGGCTTAGTGTCATCCAACTCTTCATCCTGAATAAACTGATAAATTAGAATTAAATTATTTATAGGTAGTCTTGACTACAAACCATATACAAGCTCAAAGGGAGACTTTCTAGTAGCTCTTTTCACTGTAATCCTGTCTGCCCATAAAGCCAACCTTAACTTGGAATGCAAAGCTCTCTTATTCCTTTCAAGTGTTTTCTTCAATATTGTCAGGATGCGCTTATTGCTAGATTCAGCCTATCCATTTGCTTGAGGATGATAAGGAGATGAATAGGAAGTCATGATTCCATTGTCTTTGCAAAACTCCTTAAACTCATTTGATCTGAAACACATTGCATTATCTGTAATCAACTTCACAGGAACACCAAATCTGGTCAAAATATTATCAAGCAAGAAGTTAATCACCACTTTACTCATTGCCCCCTTTGTAGGAATGGCCTCTATCCATTTTGTGAAGTAGTCAATTGCAACAAGTATATAAATATGTCCTCCACTAGATTTCTCAGCAAACTCACCTATGAAATCCATGCCCCACATAGCAAATGGTGCTTCATATTCACATTTCCTGACATACTAGAATGAATCCTTAAACAATGTAGGCTAGAAATAACTGGCCCTCAAGATCTTATGGGCGATAGTGTTTTCTGAATAGTGACCTCCACAAACCCCGGCATGCATTTCTCTTAAAACCTTATCTGCCTGATATCTGTCAAGACAAAACAGTAAGACTCCATCTCTATTTTTCCAATACAAGTCCCTTTGTATCAAAGTGTATTTTTGAGCTTGCAATTTCAAGGACCTTTTTTGGTTATCTGTCATATATTTTGGACATCTAACATTGTTTATGAAGTACACAATATCAATATATTCAAGTTGAAATTTAATACTTGTTATTGTCATATCAGGAATTCTTTCATTATTTACCTGAACTAAGTCCATGTTTTCTTTAGTCATCAATTTTGATAGGCCTTGTCCTTTTACCAACTTAGTAATGTGAATCTCCAGATTGAATTCTTGAATTCTAGTAATCCATTTACATCGCTTACTAGTAACTTTAGATTGAGTAAGGACATCCTTCACTATTGCATGTGGGACATATGCAATAACCTTTGCACAAACCAAATAAGGTCTAAAAGACTTCACTACTTTTACCAGTGCATATGCCTGCTTCTCCATCATCTCATAATTTAATTCAGTAGCCTGCAAGGATTTACTAAAAAATGCAATTGGATGCTCAAAACCCTCATTGTCCTTTTACAATAAAACAATAGCAATGGTGTGAAATGATGCAAAAGAAAACAATGAAAAAGGCTTGGTATAATCAGGAGACCTAAGCATAGGTGCTTGTTGAACTACATCTTTGATTTTCTCAAATGCATCTTGAGCCTAAGCAGTCCATTGAAACTTCACATCCTTTTTCAACAACTTCACTATAGGTTTAACAATTTCAGCAAAATTTGCTATGAACCTTCTAACAAAATTGATTTTTCCTAAAAATGATTGTACACCCTTAAGATTTCTTGGTGCAAAAACTTTCTTAATGGCTTCAACTCTTTCTGGATCAATTCTTATTCCATCTTTTGATACAGTGTCTCCTAACAACTTTCCTTCTTTGACTGCAAAATTACATTTTTTAGGATTCAAGGACACACCATACACTAGAGCTTTAACAAAAATCTTTTCTAGGTGTGAAAAATGATCAACAGCTAGTTTGGAAAAGGTAGTTAGATCATCTTGATACACAACCATAAACAAGTCTATGTACTCTTTGAAAGCAACATCCATGGCTCTTCTGAAAGTTGTTCCAGTATTTCTGAGACCGAATGGCATTCTGACATAAACATAAGTTCCCCAAGGTGTTGTGAATGCTATTTTGAATTGTTTAGATTCCTTTACCAACACCTAGTTATATCCAGAAAAACCATCCATCATGGACAACAACTCACAGCCAGTGACCTTGTGCAACATTGCCTCCATGTTAGGCAGTGAATAGTTAGCCTTCAATGATGCAACATTCAAATTTCTAAAATCTACACACAGTCTAATATCACCATTCTTCTTTCTAATTGGGACTAAATTAGATACCCAAGTTGAATGCCTTATAGGTTGAATTATTCCTGCATCACTCAACTTGACTAGCTCCTGCTGCATCTTAGGAGCTAACAACGGATTAATGGGCCTTTTCTTCTATCTGAATGGTTTGACATCTTTCTTTAATGGGATTTCATGTTGGAAAAGGTCCTCTGTATAGGCTTTTAGGTCATCATAAGACCATGCAAACACATGCTTGTATCTCCTTAAAAACCTTATCAAATTACCTTTCAGTTGAGGGGCTAATCCTTTTCCAATATAAATAATCTAGGGTGTGTTATGTGATCCCAAATTTACTTCCTCCACATCTTCTACATTAGCATTACTTATTTTTGATAAGTGATCATTTTGGCTACTATACAATGCTTTTAGCTCAGTTAAGCCCTTAGGGATACTATTTGAATTCAGCTGAGTCACCTCATTTCCCATGACCATGTCCTTACCTTCAATTTCCTCAACCAATGTGTTGCAATCTATAGGCTGATCCTCATATAGGTCAAGACATTGAATAAACTTGAAAATGTTAAGATCCTCCTCAAAAACCTACCAATTGTAAATATTGTTTGGGACAACTGGCCTACCTTTTACCTCAAGAATAGACACCCCAAACAAAGTTGAATCATTTCCTTTTAAAGCAACACTTGCTAAAAAATATGCCATAATGTTTTTTGACCTTTCAACCCAACATATATTGAAAGCATCAAACATTTCAATCTGATCCCATATTACATGTTTATACAATTTTAACCGGTCATTCTTGATAGCATATTTGGACCTTACTTGTCCAACCACAAGTTTAGAATCACCATAAACACTTAAGCATTTTATCCCATGTTTGATAGCAATATTCAATCCCAAAGACAATGCTTCATATTCAGCAGTATTGTTCATGCATTAAAAAGTCAATGAGAATGAATACTTAAAAGTGATACCTGATGGAGATATAAATAGGACTCCATCTCTTGAACCTTCTTTTGAGCATGCTCCATCAAAGTAAATCTACCACAGTTCATCTTGTCATTTCTTTAATTCTGCAACCAATGGATCTACCTCTTCCACTGGTGGGACAGTCTCTCCTAGTTTGAAATTCTCCATGTCAACATCCACACAACAATTTAGATGATCATCATTTATTTCAATCATGTGTGGAGTTCTAATTTCTCTAGATACTTTTACATTTTCATCATCAATATTGAAAGTGGCAAAACACAAATCACATTGGATACTACCCCCCATTAAGGCACTCCATTTTCTTGACAATAACATTCCATAATGAGGGGGAATATCAACCACTAAAACACTCATTGTTAGCAACTTATCAAGGAAGGTTGTTAGCCTATAAGGAAGTGCTTTTATAGTTCCAATAATAGGGACCTCTCTTGAATCCATGGCCTGACATCTACCATGAGGTGTATCAACTTTTAGACCCAAGGATCTCATTATTTCTACAGGCATAATAGTATTAGAGGCTCCTAAATCAATCATATAGTTTCTTAACAACTTTCCATTTACTATCAGGGATACGAAGAAAGGATCTACTGTTCCTACCATAGTATTTGCAACATTAGCATCCAAATAGATCTGAGGGATCTTAGAGATGATCTCCCCACATTGGTTCTCAATCGAATCACTCACTTCTGCAGTTGTGTTACTATTCTTGACAGAATCTTGGGCATCAAAAGAGAAGGCTCCCTTCACCCAATTTAAAGCCTTAACCTTATGCTCTTCTATCCTCATCATTTCTAATAAAGGGACCTTGACAGTGATGTGTGACAACAATTTTCTCATGTCAATTGGAACATATTTTGAATCCACAAGATTCTGTCCAATAGTAGTAACCTCTTTATCTTCTTCATGTGTAACCAAATTAAGACTATCCTTACTCTGACTCTTTACTTCCTTTTGCAAAGAAGGAACAATATCAACAAGAGGTTTATCTTTTACTTTGTAAGCCACAATTGGCTTTGTGAAAGTGACACTCTTCTTCACCTTGTTTTTGTTAGTAATTTTCGCAACCTCCTGCTTACTTTGGGCTTGTTTCTCATCCTTTTCTATTTTCTTGATGAAAATTCCAGCACGCCTACCACTTGGACTACCTACTATCTTATTTCTCAATTTATAATTGCTTTTAACTTGGGAAAACATGTTTGCTATAATTTGTGCAATTTCCTCATCAGAAGGTCTTCTCAACATCACTAACTCATCACTTCTTAGAGTATTGCACTGAACTACATCAAGGTGACTATCTTCCTCATCAGAAAACACTTGTTGATGGTAAACCTCATTCTTGATCTGGGAACTCTCAACATCTTGACCCTCATCTTCTTCCATAGAGTCCAACTCATCATGTATGTATGAAGAAATCATACCACACCCTTGATCATCATAAGACTCCTCATTGTTATTGTCTTGATCTTCATTTGCAGAAACACTTTGAGAAATCACACAAGAATATGGATCATGAGGTGATTGACAAACAATACACCATGGGACATCATCATTCATATTCACTATATTTTAGTGCAAGGGGTCAGGGGTCTTGTCATTTGGTTTATCCTTTCTTTCAGGGAGCACAGGCTTTCCATCTTTCTACTGAATATTATAGGGATAATTCTGCATTCTTGGTAACTTATTAAAGTTATTGAAAGATGGCCTATCATTTCCTTGCACTCTAATATTTCTTGCCTCATTAGGCTTTAAATCCTTTATTTCTTTCAATATTTTCTTCAAACTATCATCATCTTTTAGCTTTGCATTAGGTTTCCCTAACTCCTTTCTGCTTGGGATTGAAGGCTGACAATCCTCTCTCCTTCCCAACTTCCCTGATATCCTTCAATTTCTTTCTATATTGATAGCCAATTTATAAGCTTCTGCAAGGCTTCTAGGATTCTTATCCCTCAAAAAGTATCCCATCTTTGAATCAAAAGCATTCAGGTATGTGACAAGACATACCCTATCATCCAATATGATGACTTGTAACAATTTGTCCATAGCCTTTTGAAATCTAACATTAAATTCAACAAAACCTTCATTTGAATTCTTCTTGATGTTGTTAAACTCATTGAGCATGAATCCCTCATGGGTCTTATCACCATACTGTTCCTTGGAAAACTGCCTAAACTAGTTCCACAAACATATGCTGGCATGAGGCAAATTCCTAAACCAATCTCTAGCATCTTCAGTCAGAGACTAAACAAAAAGTTTCATGATCACATCATCAAGCTCAATATTGTAGTCATCTATTACATCAATGAAAGTTTTCAAATGTTCTTCACATGAAACTACATTACTTTCGGTAAACTTTGGAAGCTTCTTCCTAATTTCATCAGGGATAGGATTTGGATAACTAGGAATCCCATTAAACACCAATTGTTTATACCTCTCATGGATAGGACCTACTTGAGATGGGTTACCACCTAAAGATGCAGTAGTTTGAGTATTATAAATAGTAAAATTCTTAGGCATACCTGAAGTTGTAGTAGTCTTCAACACATTTGGTCCTTGTGCATGAGAATTGGAAAGGGTATTTGTACGTCCAGAAGATTGCTTAAGGAAATCAATCTTCCTTCTCATTTCAGTAGTAATGGCTTCAATCTCTACCTTTTCCAACTCCTTGGCCAACAAATCTTGCTTTCTTTTTGCTTCTTCCAAGTTAGCATCTAAGCTTGATGTTTGATCCATGGATTTCTTTGCAAAATTTGGTTCATTTATTGAAACTCCTATAGCCTTTTGTTTACCTTTGTCTCTAGGATTTCTCACTTCATAAATTTGTTGGACAATAGGTTGATCTTCTGCCTGCTCTATCATAGGAACTTGATTCATGGCTTCAAGATCTAACAACTACTTCTTCAATTGCTCAGCTTTGATCATAGCATGTCTAATTTTGTCTTCTTTTTCGTTATCTCTTTTCTATCTTAGATGGATTTGCTCTTGGACTCTCCTCTCCAACTCATATACTTCTTCAAAAATTTCTTCTAATTGAGGGAGAGTAGTCTTAGATTCTACATCTCCTACTTGAACCATGTCCTCATAATGGTTCAAGCCCAAATATATAGCCTCCTCATATTCAGAGGTATTTCCTTCTTGATTCATTTGAACAGGCTGGACTTGCTCCTCTTGTCTAGTATCTTCTCTATGTTTCTGAGCATGAAACATATTCCTATTTTTTCTTCCTCTCCTTGTCTGACTGGGTCTAGAAGTACTTGGATGACCTTCTTCTGATCTATCCTGAGGAAGCTTATTTCTCTAAGACCTAGTACCTCTGTAACTCATCTTATGGATGATTCTCTCACTATTACTTCCACAAAGATAGTTAGAGTTGCCACCCAAAAGAAATTTGGAAATTTTACTTTGAGATACAAATACCAATGGTAACCAGCTAGTTGTATAGGATAGGAGCACTGCTTCAACTAAATCCAATAACTTAGCATAATATTTCTCACAACTCCCTAGCAAAGTCACCAATTTTGTTGGGGATTTTTCTTGTGGGTCAAACTTGGCAAGGGCAAAGCCTTGATTCTTAGTTTAAAAGGTTTTCAAGTTTGCAAGAAAAGTCCAACTAAATGAGGATTGGATAATATCTTCCTTCTACTTCGAGCTCCACAAGACTCAGGTGGGTATTTCCTACACAAAGGTTACTATCTTTCAAGTAAACTATGGATAAGTGGATTATGTCTTCATTGTCATGCTATTGACTTTCTCAAGCATAATTTCATGGGATATGATTTTGAAAACAACTGAGAATAACCTGTTGTAGAATGTGACTAGTGAAACTCCAAGTGTGATAGCATGAAACAATGGCACAAGGGTGATGATTCCTTCTTCTTTTTATGAGTAACACTCAAGGAAGGCTAACCTTTGATTCACTCTTCAAGGAATCAACAACTATGGACTGTGAAACATCAGGGACAATCCTATTTCTTGGTACATAAGGATGAAATGGAAATGGGTATTGATATTGATGAATTTTGTGTTTGATGGCTAAAAGGATGATTATATAGAAAAGACTAGACCAGTTCCTAATCCTTTGGGTAGAAGAGTCTAACATAAATCAATCAGTAGGATTTCAAGGAAATACAGTGATTTGCCTTACAAACCACATACAATTTGGACAAAATGCCTTACAAACTATCCCCTCAATCCTAGATTATTATCATCAAGATCTCAATAGATGTGTTCATTTCCTGAAATTGCACATAAGGATTTAATCCTTTCCTTGAAAGAAACTCATGCAATAATTAGAATAGCTACCTTAAAACTAGTATGCTCTATATGCCTTGTAAATAGAAACATACAAGAATAAACACAAAGCAAAGAGACAATAACAGAACCAGGATAGAAATTGTATTGTATTTCATTGAATTGTATCAACATATATAGGGAAAACTCTTCACTCAAAGACTCAGAATGATAATATGTTATAAACTAGTTTTCTTTGCATCCAGCATCAAGAAAATGGAACTAGAGAATGGAATCCCTTGGATTACCAAAAACTAGAACCAGGAACCAAAGACTGGAAATCACAGAACTCTGAAGACCAAAAATCTTGGAACCCCTCCTAATGATCATGAAAATTCTTTTATAGTAACAAGGATTGCAACATGCTACTGATCATTAGGGTACAAAATTTAAGTCTACACCCACCCAGTACAACAAGAAATGAAAGATTGCAGGAAAGCCTAGAAACCCAGGAGGAAATCAAGCTAATTCTGATGTACATTTTATTGGTTTCTTCACTACAAGCTAACTGTGATCAATGATTATTGCCTTCTTGTTGTAGGAGAAATAATATTCAATGCCAGGACCAACTGGGAAGACTTTGCATGCACAAAACAAGGTTACTGACATACCAATCCCTAGCCACCTGCAGAGAGAAACAGACCAGTGCATTTAAACTAGTGCAGCACCCCAGGCAAGAAAATCTGATCCACATAGCCACAAAGACCCTCACCATCAGCTTCAAAACTACCACTAAGTTACCACACTTCATCATAAATGGCCAAACCACCTGAAAACCTTGCAAAACAATGGTTGTCACATGATCGCATAGCCAAAAATTGAGCTATGCGAACATGAAACACACCATCAAAACACACTACCGAGTACAAAACATCATGCTGCTGATTAGACAAACCCTTGAGCCAAATTGCATCACCAACCACCATTAAACTAGTAATAAAATCTATTTCTCAAGCCATAAAAACTAGTACCTTTTGTCACTAGAAACCCATTAAAAATTCAAATCTACAGAGAACAGCTACTTTCATATCACAACTGTCATATCTATGATCCACATTCAAACTAAGATCAACCTCATATCGTGGCCGTTAGATCTTTCTCTTTCCCAGGCTTTAAGTCTTTAACTCATTAGAAAACCCTAAGTTGTCTTCTAGTGAACTAGGGACAAAGCAAAATCTTATTTGCAAAAAGAATTTCTAACTCATGATTTAACCCTATGAACTGGTGACTGAAGGCAACTTAACTCACCCCATCCACATTTGGTGAACTGGTGACTGAAGGACTTTGCCAATTCATGGGAAGATTTGAGACTTTGCCACTTTACCTAGAGATTCAAAAAACATGTATTCATTGAATCACTAAAAAATTTTGGACTCCACCAAAATATCACAAGAACGCACGACCTAAGAAAAATTTTTTGGGCCACTAAATATCTCACCATGACTGCCAAAGACATCTAGAAGTTCAACCAGGCCCACACAAGAAGATCAATGGCCATCCTCATGCCCTCATGCCTCTGACACACATCTTAATCCTTTACATCAACCGTTGATTTCATGCAAATGTCAATTCCCACTGCAATTCCACATCACCACCCAGTAGATGTCATTCGTTCGTATGATCGCATGTCAAAAAATCCTAACATGCGCCCTTGCCTCCCTTCTAACACCGGGACCACCACCAAAGAAACACCAATCACATGATCACATGTTAGGAAAGTCTAACATATGGCAATGCGACAACCAACCAGTGAAGAGCCTACAGATCGAGACCCACCATTCATCAATTCAGTGACCAAAGGATAGAAAACCACCTGCCAGGTTGCTAGATGTTAAGGGCTTAACCGCCAGAATCAGGAGACTAGGAGATAACCGCGAGTTGCCAGATCACAGAATGAAAAAATTAACTGCTAGGCAGTCAAACATCATGAAGAACTAGGACCCACATAGAAAGGTGGCAATTAGTCGTAACCTCATGAGAAATAAACATCGTGCAACTTTTCTAAGCAAACATACGACAACTACTAATTTTGTTAGATCTTTAACCACACCGAGAAACAAGAAGAATCGAGTCCCACCAATTGGTCATAGTTGTGTACTTAAGACCTATGAACAAGGAGTTCCAAAAGAAGGGAAGAGATGCAAGGTCAAAAACACATAGGGTTTTCAACACTTAGGTAGATTCTGAGATAACTTCCTGCAGACCCTCGAAAGTAAAGATCCCCAAGATAACTAAGAGGGTGGTGAATCAGTTATCTAATAATTAAACCATTTATCAACTTCAATATCAAATTCAATAGATTTAAACCATATAATCAATATATTAACCAACCATAGAAAGATAACCATGCACAATGACACAATAACACAAGATATGTTGACTAGGGAACCTCTTGATCAAAGAGTAAACCCCGGTGGGAATGATGCCCACAAAATGATGCACTAATATGAAAGTTCCTTGTGAAAGGATGGACCTTGTTAGGAGTCTTATGAGATACATTTAGTACATATGAATCCCTCTTAGGATATTTTGAATCCCTATTAAAATATTCTAACTAGGTTAAGAGTTATGGAAGACTGAAGGACCCACTGCCCAAACAGCTTCAAGGCAAGATCCCTGAACTCACTATCCAATAGATCTTAGAATTATTCAATAGAATAATATGAAATATGTTACCTCCTCCAAACTGTACCACAACCACACTCTCTGCTACACAAGATCACAAATCCTAATCTCTGTACTTCACAAGTCTTCCTTCACAACTGAATTGGCTCTTTTCTTCACTTCATGCATACATTCACATCACAACTTTCATAATTTTATATTACAATCTCATAATCACATATAACAACAAGGAAAAATTCCTTCCTTTATACCACACTCAAATAATTACAAATGAGTCAGCATGCAATTACAAAATAATAATTTCAACACGCTACACCAAGAATTACATAAAACTGTCAGCTTCCAAATGTAATAACTCTTCACTTGTGTGACCTCAAAGTTTACGTAGTGAACCATGTCACTAATAATGTGTCTTAAACTTCCCTATAACTATGAAAAATCATATTCCATCTTGATTAGGAGATATTCTCTGATTTCCAAACATCGCTACTCAGGAACATTGCCAAAATACTGCTTCCACAAAAATGCTTATAACTTTCATGAATGAATGAATTTCTTTTTACACTCTTAACCATAGGTTAATAACACAAAAAAGAACATATCATTAACTATGCATAATCCAAAATGCAATATCCCATGTGCACAAAACAAAACTATGCCTACTACTCTACTAAACTCCAGAATACCACTGTGTTGACATCAATGACAATCATAGTCATGAATGCAACAACCACTGCTATAGAATGACTACCAATCATCAAGCATTCATTACTAACATTTCCTTTCTTGTGAAGAGAGAACCAGATGGTAAGAAAATCTTTAAATGTTGGACTTGTCAAGAATATGGTCATTTTGCATCTAAATGTCCTAAGAGAGTTAAGAAGCATAGAAACAGTTTCAAGCCTAGAAGATCTAGGGAATGTTACTATGCTAATGATGAAGATCTTGAAACTAGTATAGAAAGAACTCTAAGTGAAAGTGATACTGAGAATAACAATGACATAGGATTTTTAGCAATTAAAGAAGAGAATCCTAAAACTGGTGTTCAAGAAGAAAAAGCCTTAGTTTCCCAAGTTGAAAAGAAATCTGATTGGATTATAGACAGTGGTTGTTCACATAATATGACTAGAGATATGAAAAAGTTCATAAAGTTTAACAATTATGATGGAGGAGTTGTGAGAGTTGGAAATAATGCACCTTTTTTGATTAAAGGTATAGGATCTATTACTCTTGATGGAAAGACTAATACTGATGATGTTTACTTTGTGGATGGTTTGAAGCATAATCTTTTGAGTGTTGGACAACTAGTTGATAAGGGATATCAAGTCTGGTTTACTGAGAAAACTTATGTGATAAAGGATAAAGATGGAAATATGATTGGAACTAGATCTAGAACTAGAGGTAATGTATTTTTGTTGAGTCCTACTGAGATGACATGTTTGATTACTAAGATTGATGATAGTTGGTTATGGCATAGAAGGTTTTGTCACATAAATTTTGATAACATTATGAAAGTGAGTGCTACACTTGCAATAAGGGATTTTCCTAGAATTATGAAGCCTACTAACATGATTTGCAAGGAATGTGTGATGGCTAAGTGGAAGAGAATTTCATTTCCCAATAAGAAATTCACATTTTAAGAGAAGTTGGAGATTGTTCATACAGACTTGAGTGGTCCTACCAAGACTAGAGGATTCTATCAAGAAAGGTATTTTATGATTCTTGTTGATGATTTTACAAGAATGATGAGGATTTCATTTCTTAAAGAAAAGGCTAAAGTATTTGATAAGTTTAAGATTATTAAGAATAAAGTTGAGAGTGAATCTGGAATGAAGATTAAATCTTTGAGATCTGATAGAGGTGGATAATTTACTTCTTGAAAGTTTAACACCTTTTGTGAAGTGAATGACATTAAGAGACAGTTTTTAGCCCATAGGACAGCTGAACAAAATGGTATTGCAGAAAGAAGAAATAGATCAATGACTGAAGTAGCAAGAGCTATGTTATTTGAGAATGATTTGGTTTGGACATGTACCCTCAGTTAAGCATTTTAGAATTTTTGGAAGCAAATGTTATATAAAGAGAGATGATGACATTGGAAAGTTTGATCCTACAAGTGATGAAGGTATTTTTCTTGGATATTCTTTGAAGAGAAAATCATATAGAAGTTACAATAAGAGAACTAAGACTATTGTTGAGAGCACAAATGTTAAAGTTGATGAAAAGATCAAAATTCAGGAAAGAATGCTTGATTATGAATCTGATGAAGGAACTCATCCTAAGCCTAACACTAAAACTACTAAACTATTCTATGAGACTAACAGTGATTTGGTGAATGAAAGCAACAGTGAAGTCATTGAAGAACTGACACCTAAAGTGAGAGCTGAGATAGTGATACCTAACAAGAGCCTATCAAGAAATCATCCTATTGAGAAAATTATTGGAAGCATTAAAAGAGGAGTTATGACTCAAAATAAGGTACAAGAATAGTTATGTTTGATTTCCCAAATTAAACCTAAATCTACTAGTGAAGCTTGTGAAGATGAACATTGGATTAATGCTATGAAAGAGGAACTAGATTAGATTGAAAAGAACGAGACATGGGAATTGGTCCCTAAACCTAAAGACAAGAATGTTATTGAAACTAAATGGGTATTCAAAAACAAGATGAATGAACAAGGAGAAGTAGTAAGAAACAAAGCAAGATTGGTATGTACGGGATACTCATAGCAAGAAGGAATTGACTATGATGAAACTTTTGCATCAGTAGCAAGAATTGAAGCAGTAAGAATTATTTTGGCCTATGCATCTTTTAAGAAATTCAAAGTATATCAGATGGATGTGAAGTATGCATTTCTGAATGGTGAATTAGAAGAAGAAGTCTACATTGAGCAGCCTCATGGTTTTCCTTTGACTCAAGAAGGAGACATGGTATGTAAATTGAAGAAAGCATTATATCCACTAAAGCAAGTACCTAGAACTTGGTATGCAAGACTAGATAATTATTTGCTAAAATTGAGATTTACAAAAGGAATAGCTGATAACAATCTGTACACAAAAGAAATTGAAAATGGATTGTTAGCTGTAGTTATTTTTGTTGATGACATTATTTTTGGAGGAGAAGATGAAGCTAGTGACAAATTTGCTGATGAAATGAAGACTGAATTTGAAATAAGTATGATTGGTGAGATGAAATACTTTTTGGGATTAAAGATAACATAGAATAGTGATGGTATTTTTGTAAGTTAGACAAAGTATTTGAATAATTTGTTGAAAATATTTGGCATGGAGAACTATAAACCAGTTTGAACACCTATGGTAACTGAACATCAACTATCTAGCATAGATGAAACATCAGCAGTTGAAGAGAAGAAATACAAATCTATGATTGGAGGATTGTAATATTTGACACATACAAGACCTAATATAGCACATTCAATTGGAATTGTAGGAAGATTTCAAGTTGAACCTAGAGAATCACATTATGTAGCAATAAAGAGGATACTAAGATATTTAAGAGGCACAATGGACTATGGATTGTGGTATGAAAAATTTGATGAATTTACCCTATGTGCATATATAGATGCTGATTGGGGAGGTAGTGTTGATGATAATAAAAGCACCAATGGTGGAGTATTTTTCCTTGGAGGAAGATTGGTTTCTTGGCTAAGCAAGAAGTAGAATTATATCTCATAGAGCATAGCAGAAGTAGAGTATGTAGCAGCAGAAAAAAATTGTAACTAGATCATTTCGATGAAGCAAATGCTGAAGGATATTGGAATAAAGCTTGTTGAGCCTATTGTCATACATTGTGACAACAACAAGATAGTTAGTATATCTAAGAATCCTATATTACATTATAAGAAAAAGCATATAGAGATCAAGTATCATGTTGTAAGAGAGAAAGTTGCTAAGAAAGAAGTTAGACTAGAGTACATAAGCACAAAGGAGCAGATAGCAGATATATTTACAAAGCCTTTGCCTAAGGATACATTTGAGTATCTGAGAGGTATTCTTGGGGTTATGCCCTAACATACTTTTGAGTAATGATGTAGTTGGTTGCATCTGTCTAGTGGTATATAAGTCTTATTTTTCTTCTAGACTAGATGTTGGTACTTCCTCTATGGGGGAGTATGTGTATCTGAGCTGAGCCATGAGGACTCTTGTGAATGTATTTTTTGAATTGTCTCTTTTGACATTGGAGTTTTCATTGACATAATGATCAAACTTTTGTCATTGATGTCAATGGGGGATAAGTGTACATGAAAAACTAGTTGTAGCATCTGTTGGAGAGAGCTGAATAGGAAAATGAAGCAAGATTTGATTGATGCAGCAGTGTTATATTCTTAGATTTTTGGAACATCAGATGTTTTTCATATATGTTTCCATCAATTCCAATGGGGGAGATTTTTAGGAATGAATGCTTGGTAGTCATTCTATAGCAGTTGTTGTTGCATTCATGACTCTGATTGTCATTGATGTCAACACAGTGATCTTTTGGAGACTTGTAGAGAAGCAGACAGTGTTTGGATTAGTGCACATGTGATATTGTAGTTGGAGCTATGTGATGTTGAGCATATACTCTTTGATATGTTATATGTTGATGGTTAAGAGTGCATACAATAATTTGTTTATTCATGAAAGTTATGAGCATTTTGGTGGAAGTAGTATTCATGTAGTGTTCTTGAGTAACAGTTTGTGGAAATCGGATGATATCTCCTAATCGAGATGGAATCTAGTTTTGCATTGTTAAAGGGAAGCTAGAGACACATTGATAGTGATGTGGATGATAGCACAAAATTTGAGGTCACACGAGTGGAGAATTATTATATTTGGAAGCTAACAGTTTTGTGTAATTTTGATGTAGCATGTGGAAACTTTTATTTTGTAATTGTGTGCCGACTCATTTGTAATTATTTGAGTTTGGTATAAAGGAAGGAATATTTTTCCTTTTTTCAATAAGAAAATCATATGGTTGATTATGGTTGAATGTGAATGTATGCATGAAGTGAAGAAAAGGGCTAATGCATTTTAGAAAGAGAAATTGTGAAGGAAGACATGCAAAGTACAGAGATCTGAAACTGAGAATTGGTGTAGTAGTGAGTGTGGTTTAGCATAGTGAGAAAAGAGGTAGCATATTTGATATTATTCTATTGAATAATCTTAAGGTCAGTTGGATAGTGTGTTCAGTGATCTTTCCATTGAAGTTGTTTGGGCAGTGGGTCCTTCTGTCTTCCATAACTCTTAACAGGGTTAGAATCTACTAGCAGGGATTCAAAATATCCTAACTGGGATTCATATGTACTAAATGTATTTCATAAGATTCCTAACAGAGTCCATCCTTTCACAAGGAATATTCATATTAGTGCATCTTTTGTGGGCATCATTCCCATTGGGGTTAACTCTTTGATCAAGAGGTTCCCTAGTCAACATATATTGTGTCATTGTGTTATTGTGTATGAATATCTTTGTATGTTTGGTAATTATATTCCTTACATGGTTAAATTCTATTGAAGTTGATAAAATTTATAATTATTTGATAACTAATTCACCCACCCCCCCCCCCCTATTAGTTATCTTGGTGGACTTTACTTTCTAACAAGGTGACCTAGTTTTGTGAGAAAATCCCAAGAATCATGCAAAAAGAGAAAAGAAATGAAAATGGGAAGCAAACTGGTTAGGACCTTCTGTGATTACTTCTTCTTTTGGGACCAAAACCTACAAATTAGCAGATTGTGATGGAGAAGAGATACAAGAGCCTATAAATAGCATACATCTAAAGAGGTTTTATACATGAGATAGATGAAAGAGTATAAAGAGTATCAAAAATTAGATGGAAAGCATCATATTTATTGAACATAGTCAAAAGAGATCTTGAAAATACCAAAAAAATTGAGCATGGAGAAAGAAAAAACAATCATATATGATCCTTAAAAAGATGTTATCTTGGTGAAAACCTAGCAATAGGTGCCTTGATGATATGAAAAAAAATTACAAAAAAATCAAAAAAGAGAAAAAAATGTCTTGGTGAGAGCCTAGCAATAGGCGCCTTGGTAGCAAAGAAAAGAGAAAAGCTTTAAAAATAGAAAAAAGAGAAAGATCCATTTAATCAGTGAAAACCTAGTAAATAGGCACCATTGAAAGTCTAGGTTAATCACATACCTAGATAGGTCACCCTGTAAATATTGCATTCACCAGCATTTGTATATATGCCATAATAAAACCCCACAGTTACATTTGCAAGTACCTCAAATTTTGGTCACCTAATCTAAAAATTGTCCCGAGTCCCACAAATGAAATCAATATCAAAATGGGGGAAATCTACTCAAAAAGGATAAAGGATTCATCAAAACAAGTTTTATTCAATCAGAGAATCAATTCATCACACTTGAAAGAGGAACACTTAATCAAATCTACATCCCAATCCAATCAAAGCCAAACACAAAAATTTGATCCAAGATCTTAAAATGACCTTATCTTTATCAAGACTAAAAGTATGAAATGGATGGAACTACACTTGAACTATGGATTTGAAAAACATTGCAAAATTTTTCTAAGTGTTTACTAAATTGATGAAATCATATCTTTCTAGCGAATCGATGAAAGTTTTAGACTAGACAAGCTATGATGAAAGGATGATATTTTTCTTAATTTCTGAATGGCTGTCTTAAAATCAAAATTTTAAATCATGTATTATTTTTCTAAAGGACATGATAATCAAAGAATCATCGAGGACTTGTACATAGGATAAAACTAAGATTTTTGCTTGTTTACAAAAGCCTATACCTTGGCTATTTTGATCTTCAATATCATAATACCAAAATCTACTTGCAACATAGAATTTGACAAAATCAGTATTTGTACTCTCATGATTGGCTTCAATTAGTGATAGTTGTACTGAAGAGACTAATGGGAAAGCAAATAAAGAGGTGCAAAAAGTATTCATATTATCATAGTTAAACTAGTGATGGTTGTACTAAAATGAGATTCCAAAAATGCATAATGATGATTATAAGCTCCAAATCTTGAATAATGACAATTAGCTACATACATCTTAGATTAAGTGCATTGTATATATTGTGTTTCCTTTCTCAGCTTAAAATTGCAAAGGGGAAATGAAAAGGGGTTTCAATTCAAACATCTTATCCTTGAAATCAATCAACAAAGTGAGATTATCTTTTTCATTCATAGCATTATTCATTATCCATATATGAGAAAAAAAAAGAAGAAAAGGAAACATTACTCATACATCATTTGCATAAAGATAGAACTGCATACATTCAATAAATAAAAACATAGGGGCATTTATATTCATACTCCATAAAAAACATTTCATCCATACATTGAAAAGCAAAAAAGTATGTCATAAATCCATACATCCATGCATCCATTTATCTATATCACAAAATCAGATACATTGCATCCATAGCATAAATCACAAGTAAATGCATCATAAACATCATATAGTTGTATATAAAGATAATCTCATAACAAACTCATCAAGAAAATCAAGGAAGTGATATCATCATATAAAGTGTTCATCAATTGATCTAGTACATCAATATGTCATGAAAGTGATACATCAAGAGTTCTGATCAATACAACAACAAGAAACATGATACAAGGACATCAAAACTGAGTGAATCTATCATTAATAATCAAGCACCATCTCCTACATTGGATCCATCTAGACCTCTGGCATCCTATCTACCCTATGAGGGAGGAGCCTGTGAAGTGCTCGCTATGCTATGACTCTATGCCATCATCATCAAAAACTATTGCATCATAGTAGAAACCTGATCTAATCTACCCACAATAGTAGATACCTCTATCCTCAATGACTGAACCTCTCATACTATGATATCACTGCTAGGAGTAGATTGTGAACTTTTTCCCATATTTTGTGATTGTTGTACATGTGGAGGAACTTGCTAATCTTGTAGAGGCACATGTTGTGCTAGAACCTGAACCTACTATACTAAATAAACTCTATGTACCTGAATCAAGGGATCCTATCCACCAGGAATCTATCTAGCATCATCTATATGATCTTGTCTCTATTGTCTCTACTGAATATAAGCTCTATGCTATCTATCTGCTGCTCTCTAGGATGGAACACCTCAATCGCATCATCCTATCTATCTCCAGCTCTATCCCTAGCATGCCCACCTCTAACTCATGGTCCATCTTGTGCCCTACCAATACCCTAAGGAGCTCTCTTTCCTCATCATCTCTAATGTCTCCCATCACTTCCATCACCATCATCACCACCACCACCACCACCTCTATCATCCTAGGCTAGGATAGGCTCTAAAGGAATAGTAAAATGAGGAAACCTATTATGAGACCACCAATCTCGATACTCATGTGACATACCACCATCAACAACACTTGGCAACATATCCCACTAACAATATGGCATATCAATAATCTGATCACATGCAAATTGGTAATCAATTAGAGGACCACACATAGATTTCTCTACCTGTACATGAGCATATAAAGCTGCACCCAGAGGCATTCACTATACTCTACCATACTAGCGAGACACTTGGCCAAAATAGAATCACTCAATAGTAGTATCAGTCCTACCAATCATCCATTGAGGAGAGAACATATAAGGAAACTCATCATCATCCTCTCTCCAACACTCACAACCAATGTACGATTGCCACACAACCTGATCAAGGTCATCTATCACATGATGCCAATACTCTAGTTGACCCAAATGATGTTGTACCACCATATTGCTATACAAAAAAGCATATGGATACCCCTGATGTTGAATCCTATCTAAAATAGGCCTAGTAATAGGAAGGTACTCCGATACCCACAACTGGAGAATCACTGCACCTACAGACAATGAAGAGCTCCCTCTATAGACAACCTCATGCAAGTCATGATAAAGATGGGCCAACACACAGGAACCCTAGTCAAAATGTGGAGGCTGAGAAAGTAAATCTTCCAAGATCCTACCCCATCCAATTGAGAAACCACAACCTCACTGGTTGGGAAGTAGTGAACCACCAATGAGTGCACTCAGAATAGCTAGCAATGTAGGAAACAAAGCAAACTAAGGCCAAGTGATAGTGTCATCATCTATAGTATTGTCCTTGAACATGTGTCGATAGACTATGGAATCATAAATGGAATCATAATAAACTAACTGAACTCTACAAGGAATGCGTAGCAATCTATACACATCATCAAGCATGATAGTCATCTCTCCATGGAGAAGGTGGAAAGTATTGTGGTTGGAGTGCAATCGCTCTGCCACAGCTATCAATAGACCATGGTTTAGATGAAATCATGGAAGGTCAAGTAGAAAGCTAAGGCCACACACCTCAATGACATGATACTCAGTAGGAGTCAAAGCCTAACTAAGCTCGATGACCCACGATGCAACATATTGAATATAAAGAGTAGGAAACTGAGCCTATTTGGAAAAATGAAAGAATCATATCATTTTATCATACAAAGGAATCATTTAAAGTCAATCAATTTTATCAAAATTATCAAGCAATCACACCCATGTTCACTTTTCTATATCCTAAGAATGAATTATCCTTCCTATCAGCTATCATATCAGTTGATGATCTACAACTGATTTAGAACCTGATTGAAGAAATAGTGATTAAAAATCATAGAAAATATTGAATAGACATGTAATGTGAATGAATTAGTAATATGTTCTCATTGATGTCAACTAGATTGATAGTACTTATCTTGTAAGTTACTATATCTAAACATCTATAAAAGAGGAGAAAGTGAGATGAAGAATAGATAAATCTAAATGAGGAAGATGTATGTGATAGATGAGGTTAAGGAATTCATTAAGTAACTTGTTGATGAGTCTATGACCTTATGCTATTTACTTTATTATGTTTCATTCATCTATGATGGAGAAAAGACACAAGGTAGTGTGGTTGGTAAAGTGAAACATCATAGTATACACCGAGTAGTGTAGTGTATACCAACAATAGTGTAAAATGACAGAGTGTTTATCGACACATTTCTTTGTTAACTATTGAAGTGAAAAGTACTAAATGATTAGTTTAGCCAACAAGGATTGATGAGATGGATATGCATGATTTTGAGGTGGAGATATAAAGTTTGTTACGAAGATCAACAACTAGAAAAATTCAAGGAAGATCTAAAGGATAGAATTGAAATGTGTTTTTGACACAACAACTGAGGAAGGTTAAAGCAAAAAAATGGATGAAGATGATTAAGTGGAAAAATCCAATGGAGGAAAAGTAAATGAGTTACTTGTTTGTTGAAGAGACTAGGGTTTCATGATGAAACCAATGCCAAAAGAAGAAGGACTATAGAGTTATCATACGAACAAGCTTCATGTATGCCTGATCAAGACTGGTTGAGAAGAACCCAACTATAGAAGCTACTGAGCATCAGGAAGCTATCACTGAGGGATAGTAAGTTAATATTGTTGATACAAAAATTATTGTATTGATCAGAGGATTTGTATGAGCATATTAGAGATCTGAACATTAGCAATTATAGTTGTATTGTAATCAGATCAACCACTATTATAGTTTAACCATTGTAAATAGAGAAATCTATTAACAGAGTGGGCTATTAAGTCTTATTGGATGTTACTTATAGACTACACATTTGTTATCTTGTCAAAACCATAGTGAATGCTGGTTGGACAATAACTTCTGGTCTAAAATCCTCTAACAAGGTCACACCTAACAATGTGTTTGTAAGCTTTAATAGGGTTAGGTCTTCACCGACCTCACTTCAGAAGAGTGAATACTTTTGGGTTGCCAGTCCTAGGTGGTTTTTCCCTTAATAGGGTTTGCACGTTAAATCTCTTGTGTCATATGTTTATTTTGGTGATTGTTCATTATCATAGTTTACATCTTGCATATTAGATTTGATCAGTAATCAGTTTAAGTTAATTGTCTCCTAATCGGTAAAAGTATAGATAGAGTAGTATTTTATGTTACTAAGCTACAGGATCTTTAGTAAATTATTTTCAAGTATACATTTTGATTGGGACTATGGATAACTGATTCTCCCCCCCTCTTAGTTATTCTAACAATTGGTATCAGAGCTGTGGTTGCTTTGAATAGAGTTTTAAGGACTTCAGCTTAAAGGTCTCAAGATGTATAAGAAGGAAGTGCCAAAGCTTAACAAAGATAATTTCTTAGTATAGAAAAGTTGGATGAAGCTACACATATCTGGTATTGGGAATTCAGCCCTAGATCTAATGAGCAATGGATACCTTTCACCTTCTACTAGTCCTCTAACCCTTGATCAATTAAGGGATAGACATGAACACAATATAACAATAATGGAGATTGCTGCTACCTGTACCGATGTAGAATTTGAAGATATCAAGGATTGTGTTACTACAAAAGAGATGTGGGAAAAACTTGCACAAATCTACAGTGGAGATGTGAATGTCAAAAGAGAAAGAGCCAAAGGTCTACAAGGTAGATTCGATGATATGAAGATGAAAGAAGGTGAGAACATAGTTTAATACTCAAATAGAATTAAAGAAGTGGTTCATGCTATAAGAGCATTTGATGGAGTAATTAACGATGAGACTGTGATAACAAAAATTCTAAGAATTGTATTGCCTATATATGCCATCAAAGTATCTATAATTCATGAGAATAGGTTAGCACCTAAAAATACACTTACTCTAGATAGTCTGATTCAAAAGCTAACAACATTTGAGTTGAATAATTTTGATAATAGTGTTGTAGCCAATGTTTAATCTGCTTTCATGGCTTTTCTAAAGATTGCTAAGTCTAGTAGCAGGAATAAGAATGACATTGATAGCAATATAGATGATGAGCTTGATGAACTTGAAGCTCTCATGGCTAGAAGATTGCCCAAAGGGAAAGGTAGATATAAAGGGAAGTTATCTTTGGCATGCTTTAATTGTAAAGAGGTTGGCCATATTACTGCTAGATGTCTAAACAAGAAGGATGATGATAGAACAAAAGACCAATTAGAAGGAAGCTATGGAATAAGAGACAATAGAGGCTATCGACACAACAAAAGAGACAACTGAAATAGTGATGACTGAGGCAAAAAGGTATGCTATATAGCTGAAGAAAATGAATCTAATTCTGAATCTGATGATGATGTAGAAGTTGTTTTTGTAGCTATGAAAGATGATTTTGAGGAAGAAGAAAAAAAAAAACTAAAATAGCACTGATCTCAAAACAGAATAAAAACAATACATGGATCATAGATAGTGGTTGTACTCACCATATGACTGGTGATAATGAAAATTTTGATCACCTAGAGCATTACAATGGAGGATCTGTCAAAATGGGTAATGACACACCATGTATAATAAGAGATAAAGGATCCCTAATGATAAATGATATAATTAAATGTGAGAATGCTTATTGGGTTGATGGATTGAATTATAATTTGCTAAGTGTGGCATAGCTAAATAATTCTGGTCACTGAGTTTCTTTTGAGAGTAGGAAAGTGAAGATATTTAATGATGAAGGAAGACTGATTGGAACAGGAGCTCAAACAAAAGGTAATTTATTTTATCTTGATACTGATGAGTCTTCTTGCTTATTTATGAGAAATGAAGATGCATGGTTGTGGCATAAGAGGCTATTTCATGTAAATTTTGATAACATGATTAAGATCAGCAAAAAGAGAAGAGCTAGAGGTCTACCCAACTTATCAAAGCCTAATCATGTTATGTTCCATGAATGCCAAAAAGGTAAGATGACTAAGTCAAGTTTTAAAAGTGAGCATTACTCAACAAAGAAGATACTTGAGTTGGTTCATACCAACCTATGTGGTCCTATGAGAACTCAAAGCTATTATGGAGATAGATACTTTATACTTTTTATTAATGATTATACAAGGTTAATGACTGTCATGTTCTTAAAAGAAAAATCTGAGGCATTCAGGATGTTTAAGTGGTATAAGGAAAAGGTAGAGAAAGATATTGGTAAATAATTGAAATGCTTAAGATTTGATAGAGGAGGTGAATTTATCTCTAATGAGTTTACTAACTTTTGTAATGAGTATGGAATCAAAAGACAAGGCTCAGCACCAAGGACACCCCAGCAAAATGGCATTGCTGAAAGGAGAAATAGGTCTATAGTTGACTATCCTAGAAATTTGATGACTAAAAAGAATGTTGCTCAAATATACTAGAGGGAATCTGTTAGTATAGTAGTTTATGTTTTGAACTGAGTTCAACTAAAGAAGGATTCCAACCAGACACCCTATGAGTTGTGGTCTAGACACAAGCCTACTGTAAGTTATTTTAGAATATTTGAAAGTAAATGCTTTATTCTAAAAGATGAAAGGAATGGAAAATTTGATTCAAAAGGTGATGAAGGTATATTCCTAGGCTATTCCACTAAAAGTAAAGCATTTAAGTGTCTAAACAATGTAACTAATAAGATGATTGAGAGCACTAATGTCCGTGTTGATGAGTTTGATGATAAGAACATAGAGGAAAGTAGAAAGGAACCCAAGGACTATGGTAGATTTACTTACACTAAACAACCTAAGTTTCTACCAAAGACATAGACTGTGACTACCGGTCAGTACATTAATCAAACTGATGAACAGATAGATGGAACCAATGAGTAGGAAGGACCTACTGAGAAAGTTAATGAACCTGAGTAGGATGAAAAAGAAAGAAGAGATCATGTTTTGGAAAGATTTTTCAAAAGACACCATTCTGAGACTTAGATAATTAGAAACTAACAAGTTGGCATGCAAACAATGAGCAAGACAAGACAAGGTACATGTCTAGTTTGTGAATTTGAACCAAAGAATGTGAAGATTGCATTAGATAATTATGAATGGGTCAATGCAATGAAATAAGAAATAGAATAGATAGAAAAGAATAAAACTTGGACTTTAGTACATAGGCCAAAGGATAAAAATGTTATCAGTACTAAGTGGATATTCAGGAACAAACTAAATGAAGATGGAGAAGTAACCAAAAATAAGGCTAGATTAGTATGCAAAATCTATGCATAGGAAGAAGGAATTGATTATGGAGAAACATTCGCACCTGTTGCTAGATTAGAAGGAGTAAGGATGCTGCTTACATATGCCGCACAAAAGAAATTCAAAGTCTACTAGATGCATGTGAAATCAACATTTCTGAATGGGATACTTGAAGAGGAAGTTTACATAGAATAGCCATAAGGGTTTGTCGATTCAGACAAAAAGGATATGGTATGTAGATTACATAAAGCATTGTATGGTTTGAAGCAAGATTCGAGAGCCTGGTATGAAAGGCTACATAATTATTTGTTAAGTATCAAATTCATAAGAACAAGTGACAACAATAATTTGTACATGAAAGGTGATACTGATAATACAATTCTTATTGCTAAAATTTTTGTGGATGATATCATATTTGGAGGACAAGATTTGATATGTAAATCATTTGCTGATGATATGAGGAATGAATTTGACATGTCTATGTTCAGAGAGATTAAGTTCTTTCTAGGACTACAAGTGATCCAGCAAAGTGATGGGATATTCATCACACAATTGAAATATGTTAAAGAAATATTGAAAACATTTGGCATGGAAGATGCTAAACCGATGGGCGCACCGATGGCCACTGGATGCAAACTAACAAAGGAAGATGAAACTACTAAGGTAAACCAAACACTGTACTAATCAATGATTGGTAAATTAATGTATGTATTCATAGTAGGCCAGACATAGCACATGTACGAATAGTTGCTAGATTTTTTGCAAACCCTAGAGAGTCACACATGATTGCTACTAAGAGAATCTTAAGATACCTAAAGAAAAATGAAGACTATGGATTATGGTATCCTAAGGAAGGAAATTTTGAACTTAGAGTCTACATCGATGCTGATTGGGCTGGAAATGTGGATGATAGAAAGAGCACCACTAGAGGAGCATTCTTCTTTGGTGAGAGACTTTTAACCTGGACAAGTAAAAAGTAGGCTTGCATTTCTCAGTCTACAGATGAAGCAGAGAATGTTGCTGCTACAACAAATTGCTTAAATATTGCATATATCAAGTAGGTATGGGAAGGAATGAATGAGGTGATCACTGACTGAGTGATCATATACTATGACAACACCAGTGCAATTAATATTTTGAAAAATCTGGTGATGCACTCTAAAACTAAGCACATATCAATTAAATACCATTACTTGAGAGAGCAAGTTCAGGAGGAGAAAGTCAAGTTAGAATTTGTTACATCAAAAGAACAACTTGCAAATATTTTTACAAAGCCTCTTCTGAAGGAAACATTTGAATATTTGAGGACTAGACTAGGGGTCCATCCCCTATCTATCAGTCACTAAGATGATCTAGATGTTGCATCAGCCTAATCTTATTAGAAGATCATGTATGTTGATGCAAGCATAGTTCACACTTTGGATCATGTCTAAATATTGTGAAGAAGGTTGAAGAACTAGAATAGAATGGAAAACCAGTATACCAAGATATAGAGAAGATACAGGACAACAAAGAATTACTTTGCTACTGCAAGAGCTGATTATTTATTTGTTTCTTTGTCATTACTGTCAAAGGGAGTGATAGAAAATATAAATTATATACAACATGCACTAATGAGATAACAGTCTAAGGGAGAGACAATTCAGAAGAAAAGGAGAACACTGAAGATTAGTTACCAAAGAATAGAGTGAGAATCTGAAAAGTTGAAAAGATTACATCTACAAAATGACAAAGCTGCAATGATAATGTTGTTTGTCGAGTAACATAGTAATCAAACATATTAAGCTAGGGAGATATTATATGCAACATTTGTTTACAGAGTTGTAGAGTACATGTTTTGGGTTGTAGAATACATGTTTTGGTATGTCTATGGTACACTTCATATTATTTGAGTTGCCATCAATGCCAAAGGGAGAGATTGATGATCTACAACTGATTTAGAACCTAATTGAAGAAATAGTGATTACAGATCATAAAAGTTGTTAAATAGATATGTAATGTGATTAAATCAGTAATATGTTATCATTGATGTCAACTAGCTTGATAGTACTTATCTTGTAAGTTACTATATCTAAACATCTGTAAAAAAGGAGAAAGTGAGATGAAGAATAGATAGATCTACATGAGGAAGATGTATGTGATAGATGAGGTTAAGGAATTCATTGAGTAACTTGTTGATGAGTCTATGACCTTATGTTATTGACTTGATTATGTTTCATTCATCTATGATGGAGAAAAGAGCTTAAAGACACAAGGCAGTGCGGTTGGTAAACTAAAACATCATAGTATACACTGAGCAGTGTAGTGTATACCAACAACAATGTAAGCTGACAGAGTGTTTACCAAATCATAATTTCTTTGTTAATCGATGAAGTGAATAGTACTAAATGATTAGTTTAGCTGACAAAGACTGATGAGATAGATACACATGATTTTGAGGTGGAGATATAAAGTTTGTTGCAAAGATCAACGACTAGAAAAATTCAAGGAAGATCTAAAGGATAGAATTGAAATGTGTTTTTGACACAACAACCAAGGAAGCTTAAAGTGGAAAAATTAATAAAGATGATTAAGCAGAAAAATACAATGGAGGAAAAGTAAATGAGTTACTTGTCTATTTAAGAGACTAGGGTTTCATGATGAAACCAATGTTGGAAGAAGAAGGACTGTAGAGTTATCACATGAACAAGCTTCATGTATGCCTGATCAAGATTGGTTGAGAAGAACCCAATTTCAGAAGCTACCAAGCATCAGGAAGCTATCACTGAGGGACAATAAGTGAATATTGTTGATACAAAAATTCTTGTATTGATCAGAGGATTTGTATGAGCATATTAGAGATCTGAACATCTGCAATTATAGTTGTATTGTAATCAAATCAAATTACTATCACATTTTAACCATTGTAAATAGAGAAATCTCTTAACAGAGTGGGCTATTAAGTCTTATTGGATGTTACTCATAGAGTACACATTTGTTATCCTATCAAACCCATAGTGAATGCTGGTTGGATGATAACTTCTGGTCTAAAATCCTCTAACAAGGTCACACCTAACAATGTGTTTGTAACCTTTAATAGGGTTGGGTCTTCACCGACCTCACTTCAGAAGAGTGAATATTTTTGGGTTGCTAGTCCCGGGTGGTTTTTCCCTAAATAAGGTTTCCATGTTAAATCTCTTGTTTCATATGTTTATTGTGGTGATTGTTCATTATCATACTTTAAATGTTGCATATTAGATTTGATTGGTAATCAGTTTAAGTTAATTGTCTGCTAATCGGTAAAAGCACAGACAGACTAGTATTTTATGTTACTGAGCTACATAATATTTAGTAAATTGTTTTGAACTATACATTTTGATTGGGATTATGGATAACTGATTCTCCCCCCCTCTTAGTTATTCTAACAATCAATTTTTACATTGATTGATCTATCCTATTAGATTGACAAATCACATTCATTGGTACTATTATTTAGATATCCTAATTAATTATTTTGTTAAATGTAATAGACCCAATCTTATCTTTGGAATCGATCATCTGGAGTTATTGAATTTTTCATCAGGAAAGATCAAGTACAACTAAAAATTTTCAAAAAAAATATGTCAAGCATGATTTTATTCATACCAGGTGACATTTCATCTTAGGTGATATTGAAAAGATGTCAGGTGACAATTAATTCTTTCCACGCGATAATTTGGACTGTAGGTGACACTAAATGATTCTAGGTGACATTGCAAAATCCCTAGGTGACAAGGAAAAGCTAGGATTTCATAAGCATAAAAACATATGCAAAGGGGCATTAAAAACCTAAGGCTATGCGATAACAAAGTTTTCTCATGCAAGGATGAAAAATTGGTAAGCGATAATTTACTACACGGAGGTGTGAGTAAAAATCGTAGATGCAAGACTGAACAAACTTAGGCAACATGGAAATTGTTCAATGCATGAATTTGTAAATTAAAATAATGATGACATGAAAAAGGATGCAATAAATGCTAAAAATGAGCAATAAATGCAACAAGGAAGTTAGAAATGACTCACTAGAGCACTGTAATCATGTGGTCTTTGATACTATCGACACCTCTTGAGCTGATGCTCTCTGATAGGAACAACCATCTCAAAAATCAAAGCAAGACCAAAGCAAAATCTCAAGAATCAAAAGTGAAAATGAATAGTAAATCTAGGTTTTTCAAACTATTTAGGCTAATTTGACCTAATTTTGAGGTGAAATTTTGACTTTAAACTATATTAACCTTTCAATTTAAATTGAGAGAAATTGTGAATCATGACATATTATCAATGTTTTTTAGAAATGAAAACATATTGGATCCAAACATATCAAACAAATCAAATCAATTCAAAATTTCTCAAATCAAACATCAATATGTTTTATTTCTAAGGGGGCATACCATCGGATAATCAGATTAACATCAGACAATCAAGATCAACATCAGTAGTAACATCATCAAAAATCAAGAGAGTGATCATTGAATCAAAGTGAAAGATTTTATTAGAAAATTTTTCATAATCAAACAAATGAATGGGGCACCAAATCAAAATTGATCATTAAATTAGGTATCATATCAGGGACCATCATCAAGAACAATCATCATATCAGAATGATCATCATAATCACATCAATTAAGAGTTTCATATTGATCATATATGTATCAATCTCATATCAAAAATCAAGAACGACCATCAAAAGCCATCAAGAATGAACATCAAAGATCAACCATCAATGAATTAGGACCTATCATTAGCAAGATCAGAGTATTCTTTGAATCGACATGCTTCGCACATCAACTCAAAGAGGGGTATTTGTAGTCACCTAAAAGTGGACAAAGATCAAATCAAAGAAAATCAAGAACATAATTGAATTAATGGAATCACAAGGCATAATTAGCCAATCAAAATGAAAATCAAATCTTAATTCAAGATCAATCAAAATTGAGAGCATTTTAATCAAGTGCAATCAAATCAAAATACAATTAAATCAATTAGTTGTATAGTTTTGGATTAAATTGAATTCAACCCATTCAAGGGGTACATGGCTAAAATAAATCAATTAATAAATCTCAATTACTCTCAACAACCACAAAAGGGAGGAAAATCAATCAACCAATGAGATTTGAGGAAAGCATTCACATGGATCAAGCTAAATTCAATCTCATTCACTCAAAGTGAAAAGAAATCTTGTCCATTGATCTTATGTACTTGTCCCCAGCTTTGAGGACACAAAATTTTCTTTGTCTTCAAAAGGTGGAACCAAAGACTCAACCAAGGCTTAATCATGATCAAATACAACTACACCCCCTACCATTGGAAAATCTATAAAAGGAAGATCAAATTCATTCATAATGATAACCACATATTTGAGAATTGCATTGAACCTCTTGTAATTTGAGTTTAGAAAGGCATTTGAGATCTTAATTAGCATTTTATTTGATATAATTGTTAGCTTTAGTTTGTTTATCTTTATCATTCTCATTCTAGGATTGTCATTAATGGAAGCTTGTTGAGAGCTTTGCATTAATATTTTTAGTTAGAGAGCCATATGATGCTCAATTGATCATTAATTTGCTAAATAGTTTCTCTATTATGGTTTAATTTATTTACTATTTCATTTATCATTGATGTTCAACCTTAATTTTATGAAGACACAATTCTTAGTGTACAATAATGTAATTGGTTGTAATTTCCAAGTTCATTTCATTCAATCTCTCCTTTGTAAAAAGAACTCAATTTCAATAGGTTCAGTACTCTATCTTAAAATCTTCATTGCAACCTCAAATCCTTGAGAAGGAAAGATAAACTTGATAACAATGGTAAATCATATAAGTTAGTATGTTAATGTAAAAATCAACTAATACTAAGATTAAATTTATAGTCCACATAGTGTATTGCACTAACAAATAATTCAAATGCATACAAGTATCTACTTCTATAATAAAACCAAGAAATAAATAGGATAGATGAAAAAAAAATGAGAGAAACAAATAATTTACCAATAGCACTTCCTAAATTTTTAGAGCAAAAATACTCTCTGGAATTTGTATGGGAAGGGAAATAATTCTCTTACCATAGAGAATATTCCCTTCCCAATATGCTTTTCCTAATTAGAGTTAGTATATTAACCCCCTAACATAACCTTGTTGTTAATAACTAATTCCTAAGCTAATCTATGTTAGTAAATAGAAAAAAAAAAAAAAAACCTAATATGAATGAAAGAACTCTCAACACACCTATCCTCCACTTTGTTGTATGTAGGTCCCACCCATGTTATTTTCCTTACCATGCATAGGATGTGGGGCTGACATGGAATTAACTCTCTATCTAGAGACAAGACTTCATCTACTCCATGTGTGATTTCCTTACCTCCATTTGTTTGATCTAACATTGCATTTAATAAAAAGTTTTTTTGTCAAAACCTTTCTTGTAAGGGAAAAGGGAGAGGAACATGTCATCATTGCCTTGGGCTTAGCCCCATCAAACTCTTCCCCTACTCCATACCTACCCCTATTGCTGACATCATCCAATGCATGGCCATTTGTAAGTTGACTTCCTTCTCCTCCCTACGAAAATCCATGAGCTTTTGATAAACTTTGTTTTAGGTTAATGTGCTAAGTGGGCCCCATCTCAACTTGTTTATGTAAATACCTTTTTAAAAGGGTTTTTATATTGGGATTTCCATCACCCCACCCACTTGGAAAGTGGGCCATGGGGGAATAAGGGGATGATGTGATAGGTGATAGGTGATAGGTGTTATAGGTTAGGAATAGATAAGTAGGTTAGTTAGATTAGTAGGTGAGATTAAGTAGATTAGTAGGATATTAGTGTTTAGTTTAAGATTATTTTTTGAGATAGAACTTTTATGTTAATTATTATTTTATTGTGATTAGGACATCCTACTCCTTAATAGATTGGTTATTAATTAATGGGGTGTTGCTAATAAGTTTAGATTTGTTAATATATCAACTAGCTAATTTATTTGTGCATTTTATTTGACTTTCCTATGTTAGTTGCTAATTGTTATTAATTTTATTTTGGGATATAGTTCATTGTCAATAAAATTAAGTATTAATCATTAGTGTTATAAGGATAATGTGTTTATAATTATCTACTAATAGACCAACTTATTAAATTAATAGTTATTTGAGAATCAATCCGTGATGATTAATTTGATGTATTAGGAGGTTATTAGTATGAGTTAGTAATGGTTAGTGTTCTTATATTCTAGTTAACATCATTAGGTTCATTGTTAGGTTACACTTGAAATACAATCGTTAATGCAATTATCCCATGAACCATTATCATAGGATTAATTATCTATTAGTTGAACCAAATTTTAATCAAAAGCTATAACCTAGGTAGACATATTAATTGAGGGTATAGTCTATTGGGATAAATTGAATATTTAATGCCCTAGGTATCTTTGAATTCATCCTGAATGGAGATTCCAAGTGAAAATTGTACCCACTAGGGTTCCGCTACCTGAACAAACTTAACCCTAGATTGTGACCCACCTAACTGTAGTCAACTTAACCTTATTCTTCGAATGTTATTCTCTCACATCTGAACCTTTTAAAAAAAAAAAATTTTGCATTTTTTTTTGGTTAAATTCTGTGCATGACAAGATTCTCCTTTAGATTCATTTCTTCTTCTGAACCCACAGATCTCCTCAAGTGGTTAAACTTCTCTTCATAGGACTAGAGTTCTGATACCAATTGTTAGGAATGGGAACACTAGAGGGGGGGTGCATAAGTGTTCACTGAATTATAACATTTTACTTAATCTAAATCTTATCTTAAGTGCTTAAGTATTGAAACATAAACAAGATAAACATGCATAACACATAACACAAATATTGTTACGGGGAAATCCAAATAGGTAAAAACCACAGTGGCAATTGACACCCACTAATATTATGTACTAGTGTTTTATGATCCTTGTTAGAAGATCCTTAACCCTGTTAGGAGTTTCTTTACAATGTATTAAGTATAGTAGACCTTGTCAAGGGTCAGACCCTATTAGGATTCTTTTACAATTAACCTTGTTAGGGGTGGGGACTCACTTTCCTAGAGCTCACTACTCAAGTGGTGAAGGCTACAACCTTTTGATATCAAATACACACTATATCTGCTGAACAAACTATGGCTTGACACTACTTGTCCAATCAGTTTCTTTGATGCACTGATGCTTTGACCTCTTTCAAAGATCTAATACATCTTATAAACTCTTTGCATACTTCTTCTCTTCTTATTTGACTCTCTATTGACTTCCATACATATTTCAATTGGCACATCTCATATTTATATGCGCATACAAAATAAATAACTAGGTCAACATTTTAACCAATTACATACAACACTTCCAAGTGAATTGGCTCAAGCGTATTTATAAAAAAACATATTTTTATGTTGGAAACATAATTATAATAGTCAGATAGCCTTTACATCATTATACTATAACTACAAATCAAAATGCCAATAGTCGGTTGCTTACTCTATTCTTCTCTGGCACACACTGGTTGTGTAACTTCAACTATCTGTAACTTTGTCATACTTGAATATCTGATCATGCACTCATAAAATAAGCATGAATATAGTCTAACCAACTTATCTTCTAGGGCGCATACCATAACTCTGTCATACGCACGTGCACTGATGCTCTAAGCTTTAGGTACTTTGTACATTGTCCAGTCTTCAACACTTAGCTGACTTCTGATCTTCTTATCAAGTGCGCTAACTCCAAAGTACTATATGACTTTGTTTCCATAATGAAAACACTATATCAGGTCATATACACCAGTATAGCCAACTTGCCAACAATTTCCATGTTGAAAGAGTTCTCATGAATATTTTCATTTTAGTATGCTAGAAACTAGTTTTTTTGGTTTTCTTGAAGTGCTTATGATTTGGAAATCTTGTTATTGTGTGTTAGTAGTTGTTTATGTGAAATCTTGAGCTTGTTGTAGTGCATGTTTTATTTTTATTGTAAATGTGTGTTTTGAGCTCTTGAAGATTTCTTGTTTGTGTTGTATTGTTTTGTTAAGGGAGTTCTCAAGGCCATACTCACCCTTGGGAGGGAAGAGTAGCTTTGGGGGTGAAGGAAATTTTGGGACAGCCATGGGTGTAGAGTCTCTCCTTGGAAAGGAGAGGGAAGAAAACATAGATGTATGGGCTCCATGTAGCCATTTCTCTTTTGTATATTGGGGGTCATAAGAGATTGTATGGCTTGTAGCCTTGGGGTCATAAGGGGTTTTGTTGGGTTGTGATATTGTGGTAAGATGTGTGATGAGGAAGCCAAGTGTAGGCTTGTATTTTATTATGAAATGTGCTTTCTCCCCTTGAGTTTTAGTTCCACCTTCACCCCAAATTTTGAGTCATTTTGAGACTCATTGTTCAAAGCCTTAGATGGGATTTTTTATGTGCTTTTTCTATTACTTGTTGATTTTGGTTTGCATGAATGTGAATCCTTGTCTATGTGATGGTTCCCCAAGCTTGCGAGTGGCTTCATAGAAGCCTAGGTTGGGAGGTGAGCACTCTATGACCTATATATTTTATTGTTGGTTTGGGAGTCAATGAAGACTTGATGTTTGAAGTTGTATTCTTAAAGAAAGTGAGGATGTATTCAGATTTGATAAGGAGAAAATTTGTTTTATGATTATTGTTATTGTAAGGGAATCTAAAGGATCCCTTGAGCTCATTGTTTTATTGTAATGGAGTTATCACTCCAAGACTTTTGTTGTATAAAAGTGATGAGTATCAAGTCATGAAGAAATGTATGGAATTATTTTTGATAGATTTATTTTCTTATGATAATATTGTATAATGCTCAAAGGTGGATTTTTGTGTTTTCATGTTATTTTCAATAAGGAATGAATAATGTATTTGTTTCATTAAAAGGAAGGTAAAGATTATGTTGAATTAGTTTTTGTAAGAAGTTCTGTATTCTCTCAATAATAAATATATTGGCATTCATGTTGAAAATTTCTAAGGAAGGAGAGCTATTGTAGTATCATTATAGTTATATTGTAAAGATTTATTTTGAATAAAAATGTTAGTGATGAGAAAAGAATGAATTCAAAAAAAAATTCTCTATTTCAATATAGGTTCTTTTTATTTAGATATTGGTAACTATGTTGTGAATCAATAGAACTGAGATAAGGAATAAAAATAATTTAAGTGATGCTAGACATCGATTAATTACAATATTGCATTGTGAAAATTGGGTTAAGCATGTAAATATCTTTTAAAGTTAGTGTTTTGTAAACATAATTTACTAGGAAGAAATCAAACAATGGAGGAAGGAAAAAACCAAAATCAAAGGAGAAGAAAGAAAAATAAAACTAAGTGTAAGTCAAAAAGTAGATGAAATAGAGACCTACAGGTCTCTAGAAAATGTATGGGAAGAAATTTCCATACATTTTCCTACCACAGTCAATTAAATAATACTTTCCCCATCCACTTGGAATTAAAAGAATAAAGCACAAACTCCTACTCAATCAATTTCAAGTGAGTCAACTTGGGTGGGACCCACCTGGGTCGCCACCCAAAAAGCCCAAGATGAGATAGCTTTATCAAAAAAAAAAATTAAAAGTACTTGAAAAAAAATATTTATTTATACATATGCTAGAAAAAAATCCACAAAAATAAATAAATAAAGTGGGGTGCATGTGTTAACCCCTTTTTTAAAAAAGGGGGCATAAAAAAAAAGCTTTTAAAAAAAAACTTTAAAAAAAATTATTTGAAAAAAAAAAATTTAATTATTAAATGGGGGGGGATGCATAGACCCCATGCTGCGTGGGACCACGACCCCACGCCCCTCCCACAACCTGTCGTGGGTAGGACTCCCCTGCCATGACAGGGTACCGTCCTACCATGGTAGGGTAGTACACTACTGTGGGCAGTGAGCCCTGCCACGATAGGGTGGAGGGACTTGCCAAGCCCCTATGGGGACTTAGAAGTTTATGCCACGGGGCCCCTTTTTAAACAAAGTTTAGTTATTTATTTATTTATTTATTATTTATTTTATTTTTAAATATATTAATATTTAATATATATTTAATTAATGTATATTATTAATAGATATATATTAAATCATTAATATAATTATTAATCATTATTTTACTATTATTATTTTTTAATAAATATATTAATAATTAATATATATTAATGTAAATTATTAATTAATATATATTAAGTAATTTATATATTTATTATTTCAAAAATTCATTATTTATTTTTATTAATCAATATTTTATGGTAATTAATATTTTTTTTAATAATCAATAATATCTATTGATCAATAAAATTATTGATTAATGTCTCACATTATTAATTAATAGTTTATTTTAATTAGAAAACTATTTTCTTTATATGGAGAACATTAGCAAAAAAATAAATTAATGAGGAATATTGTCAGCACTAAAATTACTGTTAGTGAAATTTATTTAAATTATTTTTAGTTAAATGTAGTTTAATATGATGATTAAACTCATTTAAATATTTGACTTTTAATAACTCAAATATTTATTGTGTTGACTTTAGGACCGAGATAAATATTTTGACCTCCCATAAGGATAGTACATTTATGTAAATTAAAATGAATAAAATCTAAACCTTAGAATATATTCAAAGTTGTTATAATGTTTCATATTTTGATGCTATTGTAGGAGGATATTAATTATATCTTTAACCCAGGTGGGTAACTCAATATTATCAAATAAGTAATCTTATGATCAATTAATAACCCTATTGTTGTAAACTAAATTGAGATCTTAGCCTTGTGAATCATGAAGGGTCATTGAACGACTATTCTTCTTCATTTAGTCCTACACCATGATGGAAGCCATTTTGAGATACCTAGACTTGTAGAAAACTAGAGCTATTCGAGTTTACCCATTACTTTAATCAACTCTATTATCACCTATAGTTAAACCTTGTATGGAGATTGTTTCATTAAATTTGAACTCAAGCATAACACTTTAGATAACTTAACCCTAGGTAACTTTAAACCTTAAACTATAACCTTATGGAAATTTTTAAAAAAAAATTGGTGTGTTTTTACGTGCAAAGTTATGGGCATGACAGGTGGGAATTGACACCCACTAAGAACTACACTAGTATTTTATGATCCCTGTTAGAAGATCTGCAATGCTGTTAGGAGTTTTTCTTTACAATGCATCTAGTACAATGACCTTGTCAGAGGTCAGACCCTATTAGGAGTCTTTTACAATAACCCTATTAGGGGTGGGGACACACTATCCTAGAACTCACTGCTTAAGTGGTGAAGGCTACAACCTTATGATGTAAGATACACACTATATCTGCTGGATGAACTGTGGCTTGACACTGCTTGTTTGATCAGTTCCTTTTGTGAATTGATTCTTTAGCCCCTTCTAAAGAACTAATACATCTTATATTAACTTTGTATGTCTCTTCTCTACTTATATTATCTTTACATCAACTTCCATTCACATCTCATCTTTAATTACAAAGGTGCATCTATTATTGATATGCGCTACCTAAACAATTAACTGGGTCGCCCTATAATCAATTACACACAATGCTTCCAAGTGAATTGGCTCAAGCGTGTTTACAAACAAACCTAATTATATGTCTACTACTCAATTACAATAGGTTCATAGCCTTTACAATAATAATATAACCACTAATGAAATTACCAACTGTCAGCTACTTGCTCTGTTCTTCTCTGGCATTCACTGTCTGTGTAACTTGAAATCTCTGTATCTTCCTCATACTGAATCTTCTAATCATGTGCTCTTAGAATTAGCATGAACATAGTCTTACCAACTTATATTTTAGGGAGCATACCATAATTCTATCATATGCATGTGTGCTGATGCTTTGATCTTTAGGTACTATGTACACTGTCTAGTCTTCAACAATTAGCCAATTTCTTATCTTCTCATCATGTGCGCTAACTCCAAAATATCATATGACTTTGTTGCCATAATTATGAAACTATACTAGTCATATATACTCAGTATAGTCAAATTTACAATAGAGACATCTAGCAAGGGTAAAGAACCAGTAGATGATAAAGATAATGTATTCTTGGATGCATTCAAATCCATCAATAAGGATCGCGTGGAACACATACCTTACTATAGTGGTGGTTTGAATGGTGAGGATTTGTTGGATTGTCTAGAGGCCATGGATAACCAATTTGATTACAAGGAAGTGGCAGAGGAAAAGAGAGTTAGCTATGCCAAAGCTAGGCTCAAGGGATCTGCATTGGTGTGGTGGAACATGATGCGGGATGATAGGATAGCTAATGAGAAGAAGAAGATAGTTTCATGGGAGAGGATGAAAATTAGGTTGAGGGCAAAATTATTGCCCACTAATTATGAGATATAAATGTATCAAAGATTGTATAATTTGAGGAAAAGTGAGTTATCAGTCAACACCTACACCGAGGAGTTTAATTAGCTTAGTCTAAGAGCAAGAAGACAGGAAGAGGAGGTAGAAAAAGTGGCAAGGTACCTTAGTGGATTGAGGCAAGGGATCCAAGATGAAATTAGCATGTTAGCTCTTGATAACATGCACAAATTCTTTCAGCTAGCTTTAAGAGAAGACGAGAAAGCTAAGAGGAAGAATGGTAGTGACTTCCAATCAAGAGGTAGGGGTAGCAACAATCATAGAGGATTTAGGGGCAGGAATACTTTTGGTAGAGGACAAAGCCCAAGTAGGATGGAAGAGAAACCATCTAATGATAGAAATGGAAGCAATTAGTATAGGGGTTCATTACAAAGAGGAGGATATAGAGCAAGAGGGCCACCAAGAGGTAGGTTTCAATCACAAGAGAGGACCAATTCAGTCTTCACTGGTAGATATTATAATTGCAATCAGGTGGGACATACCATGGGTAGATGTCCTAAAAAATGTTCTACATCATCAATTGCAGAGAGGAGAAATCAGCTAGTGCAAGAAGAGGACACTCAAAGTGTCACTTCACCTATCTCCAAGGTAGGGCCAGTATTAGATGGAGAGAATCTCATGTTGAGAAGGACTTTGTTGAAGGTTCCTAACAGCATGAAGCCACCTCAAAGGAAGAACCTAATCAAACTACTTGTAGGTCATATGGTAAGATATGCAAGGTGATAGTGGACTCTGGATCCACTAAGAACATAGTATCCATAGAGATGGTTGATAAGCTAAAGCTTAGGAGGATACCTCATACCACCCCCTACAAGGTATCATGGCTCAATAAAGGACAACAAATAGTTGTTCATGAACAAACCATGGGTGAGTTTGTTAGAAATGAATGCTGAATATATCCAATGGAGGAGTATTCATAGCCATTCTATAGTAGTTGTTGCATTCATGACTATGATTGTCATTGATGTCAACACACTGATCTATTGAAGATTAGTACAGTAGCAGATAGTGTTTGAGTTAGCGCACTTGGGATATTGAAGATGAAGGTATGCAGAGTTGGGGAATTACTCTATAATGTGTTATACAATCATGGTTAAGAGCATACATAGTAATTCACTTATTCATGGAAGCTATGATCATTTAAGTGGAAGTAGTATTCAGGCAGTGTTCCTGAGTAGCATTTTGTGGAAATCGGATTCAAAGTCTCCTAATAGGGATTCATATGTACTAAATGTATTTCATAAGACTCCTAATAGATTCCATCCTTTCACAAGGAATATTCATATTAGTACATCTTTTGTGGGCATCATTCCCACCAAGGTTTACTCTTTGATCAAGAGGTTCCCTAGTCAACATATCTTGTGTCATTATGTTATTGTGTATGAATATCTTTCTATGGTTGTTGGTTACATTTCTTACATGGTTAAAATCTATTGAAGTTTATAAAAGTTATATTTGGTTGATAACCCCCTCTCAGTTATATTGGTGGACTTTACTTTCTAACAATTGGTATCAAAGTGGTAGGTCCTTGAAAGAAAATTCTAATAGCTTAAGGAGATCTATGGAAAATTTCAAGAAAGAAAGCCGTAAGTTTGTGATCAAGGGTGCTCCCCTTAATACCACAAACACATAACAGAAACAAAGAAACAACAACAATTTGTGAGAATAGAAAATGGGCTTCTTATTATCTCCACAAATGTGGAATTTCAAATTTTAAAACTCTTACATGCAAAGCCACATGGGTGTTTTATTTTACAATATTCTGTAGGCCAAAGCCTCGAATCAAAACTCAGGTCTACTACCTAGAACTCCCTAGACAACACTACAGACCTTCTTTATATAGACAATTTCCACCACCCCAGAAGGTTCTAGAAAATTAGCCCTAAAGGCCGACGATCCTAAGAATTATTTTCTTTTCTTTTCTTTTTACATAGGGTCAGCTAAGAAAATATACAAAATATGCTTTTAGGTAGCCCAACTTCCGGAGGCCATAACTTTTTAACCGTAGCTCTGATTTTCTATTATAACCACTTTTCAGAAATGCCATGTCAAGATCTATAGTGCCTGACTGCACAAGCTCCAGGTAGCCGGGGGTCAACCACGATCTAGAGCCTCTAAGGCCTTCAAAATTGACCTGAAAGATTTTGTAGCTAGAAACCTCAATAACTTCACCAATACAGATGATGTGGCAATGAAACTCAATTGGTAGGCTAAAAGGACTAAGATGAACCTCCACCTGTGAAATCAAAACATTCTGAGATCATATGACCAACTTACTAAAAATAGTAAGTTCCCATAACTAGCAGCTCTGCACAAGATAGCCCTTATTGAAAAGCAAATTGAAATATTTTTGGGTGATGCAAGATTACTCTTACACCTAGGATGCTCCTGCATCAGACACCCGGGGTAATTTGAGAAGTGACCCTGTCACGACTCAGGTGTGCAGAGGAAAACCAAGACGGTTAACCTCCTCCTTTTTCAGCCATGATGAATCTTCAAAAGGTCATCATTTCCACTTGACCAAATATTCCTCATATGTCCTATTCCTTGTACTTCTACCAACACAACTGTCCATTATATCCTCAATCTCTTTGGTACCTTAACTACTTGCTGGAATACTCCACTGTGCCACTGTGATCTCATCTTCAACACCTCCTTCATGATACTCTATCAAATCTAAAATGTTAAACACTGGTGAAATATTCAACTCACTAGACAATTCTACCTCATATGCATTTCCTGAATCATGCTTCTTCAGTATCTTACATGGCCCAAACTTCTTCATTTTTAGCTTGTTATATGTACCAACTGGAAACTGTTCCTTCCGGAAATGAACCATGACTTCATCTCCAACCTGAAATTCTTTATACCTCCTTTTCTCATTTGCCTTAGCCTTATACTGTGCATTCATTTTGGTGATGTGCTTCCTCACTTCCTCATGAATTTTCTTCAAGTGTTCTGCAAAATCCTCAGCTTCAGCACTACTTATTTCTCCTTTATCCATCTTTCTCAATTCAAATGCATTTCTTGGACTACTTCCATATACAATCTGGAATGGTGATTTAGCAGTGCTCCTGTTGATAGAATTATTGTATGCAAATTCTGCCTGTGGTAAAATCAAATCCCATTCTGCTGGCTTATCTCCAACCAAACATCTCAGTAAATTCCCCAAACTCCTATTCACCACCTCTATCTGTCCATCAGTCTATGGATGATGTGATGAACTGAACTTCAAATCTGTCTTCAACTTCTTCCACAATGTATGCCAGAAATATCCAACAAATTTAGTGTACCTATCAGAAACTATACTCTTTGGCAAACCATTTAGTCTCACCACTTCTCTAAAAAACAATTTTACTATATGAATAGCATCATTAGTCTTCTTGTAGGGAGTGAAATGTGTCATCTTTGAAAATCTATCAACCACCACAAAGATTGAATCATGTCCCTGCTGAGTCCTCGGTAAGCCAAGAATAAAGTCCATACTGATATCCTCCCAAGGCTTCTCTGGTATAGGTAATGGCTGATACAACCCTGTATTCTACTTCACTCCTTTCACCATCTAACATTTTCTACAACTCTGTACAAACTTCTTCACATCTTGCTGCAACTATGGCCAATAATAGTTCTCACTAACCAAAGCAAGGGTTTTATCATGACCAAAATGTCCAGCCAATCCTCCACTATGCTTCTCTTTGATGAGATTCTCCCTCATAGAACTTTGTGGAATGCACAACTGACTCCCTCTGAATAGCATATCATCCTGGATGATGAAATCCAGCCATTTCTTCCTATCTAGAGTAACAGGTTCTGCACAAGCTTTCCAAGCTTCACCAAAATTAGGATGATCTAGATACAAATTCTTGAGTTCCTTAAACCCAACCACTTCAATCTACATTTCTGTCAGCAACAGTTGCCTTGTGCTAAGAGCATTTGCAACCCTATTAGACTTTCAACTCCTGTATTTCAAAACAAATGTATAACTCTACAAAAACTCAACCCATTTCAAATGCCTCTGATTCAACTTTCCTTGACTATTCAAATATTGCAAAGCTTGATGATTAGTATACAAAACAAACTCCTTAGGAAGTAGATAGCGTCTCCACTTCTTCAATGCCTGAACTATAGCACAAAATTCTTGATCATAAATAGAATATTTTCTCTTGGCATCATTCAATTTCTCATTGAAATAAGCAACAGGTTTACCTTCTTGGCTCATAACGGCTCCTATTGCAGTACCACTAGCATCACAATCTACTTGAAACACCTTACTAAAATTTGGAAGTGCTAAAATAGGTTGTTCTGTAACTTTTTGTTTCAACAATTGAAAACTCTTTTCTACCCCATTAGTGCATTTAAACTCTATTCTATCCCCTCTCATTGTTTCAGTCAAGGGTCCACAAATACTACTAAAATTTCTAATAAACTTTCTGTAAAAGCTAGCCAAACCATGAAAATATCTTACCTTAGTAGCACTCCTTGGAGTAGGCCATTCAAGGATAGTCTATACCTTCTCTGGGTCCATTTTTAGACCTTCTGCTGAAACTACAAATCCCAAATACACTAACTCTTTCTTCACAAAACTACACTTCTTCAAATTAATAAACAATTTCTCTTCTCTCAAATTCTCAAATACCATATGAATATGCATCATATGATCCTCTAATGTCTTACTAAAGATCAAAATATCATCTAGATAAACAATGACAAACTTACCCAGAAACTCCTTTAGAACCTCGTTCATGAGCCGCATGAAAGTGCTCAGTGCATTGGTTAGCCCAAAAGGCATGACTAACCACTCATACAATCCTTCCTTTGTCTTGAAGGTAGTCTTCCATTCATCTCCTTCTGTGATCCGAATCTGATGATATTCACTCTTCAGATCTATCTTTGAGAAATACACAGCTCCACTCAAACAGTCCATAATATCATCCATTCATGGCAATGGAAACCTATACTTGATTGTGATCTTGTTTATTGCTCTGGAATCTATACACATCCTCCACTCTCTATTCTTCTTTGGTGCTAATACCACTGGTACAACATAAGGACTCAGACTTTCATGGATCAATCCTTTCTACAACAACTCATGTACTTCTCTGTTCAATTCCTCACTTTCTACAGGTGTCATTCTATGTGCTACCTTATTCGGCAAACTTTCTCTTGGGATCAAGTCCATCTGATGATTGATCTTCCTAACTAGTGGTAATCCATCAGGCACATTATCGGATACAATATCCTGAAACTCATTCAACAAATTTGCAACTTCTACAAGAACATCTTCTACTTCCTCCTTACTAACTTTTGGAATTAAATCAAAACACACATGCTCACGCCTCATACCATCTAAGAAATTTCTTCCATCAACAAAATTTATTCTTGCACTACCACATACCTTTTCTTCTATGTCATTCAATGGCTTTAGCTTATATCGCATTCCATCCTTTGTCAGGGAATAGGTATTTGCATGACCATCATGTACAACACATCTGTCAAACTACCATGGTCTACCCAACAACATATGACATACATCCATAGATATGATATCGCACAGTACCTCATCCTGGTAGCCGCCAATCTTGAACTTCACTAGGCATTGTTCATTGACCATGACCTTGTGGTCATCCTTTACCCAGGCAATCTGATATGGATGTGGGTGCTTCTGTCTCTTGAGCCTTACCTTTGTCACCATCTCTTCTGACACCAAATTGTCAGTGCTTCCACTATCAATAATCACATCACAACACTTACCCTCACACTTGCACCTGGTACAAAACAAGCTCATCCTTTGTTCAGGTTCATTCTCACCACTCAATAGGACTCTTTTGTTAATCAGTGTTTCTCCTCTTTCAGCATCTTCAGAATGTGAGGACCTGGCATCTTCATCTACATGTGCAACTCTGGCCTGGCCTTCATTTCTCCTATCTGTCCTTCCTTGGCATTGAGGACATTCAAATTCCCTATGACCTTCTTGTCCATAGTGAAAAAATGTTCCATGGAAGCCTCCTCTTCTAGATCCTTGTCCTCTTCCTCTTCCCCTTCCTCTCTAATTTCTATTATTTTGATCTTGGGAATGATTGTAATTGTTTCCTCATTGATTCTGATTGCTAATGGCCTCATCCTTCTTCTTCAGATCTTCATTTTGGCCACCATATGACCGTTCACTGGATCTTCCACCACGACCTCTTCCATTGTGTCTGCTCTCAAATTTCTTGTTTAGCTTTTCCTCTACTTTTAGGGCAAACTAGTATGCCTCTTCAATACTGTTCATTCGAACTAGATTCAACTCCTCCTGAATGCTTGGCCTTAACCCATTAAGGTATTGGGCAACTTTCTCCTTATCAACTTCTGCATGGCCTGTTCTGATGAGGAGTCGATAGAACTCCTCTGTATACTCTTGAACAGATCTTCGTGCTTGCTTCAAACTTTATATTTTCTTTAGTAGGTCAAGCTCATAATCAATAGGAATGAACTATCACTTCAATTTATCCACCATCTGATCCCATCTTGTGATTTTATCCTTCCCTCTTCTATTTCGCTCCAATTGAATCTCTTGCCACCAGATCTTCGCATGACCTTTTAGTCTGGCCTTCGCAAATTTGACCCTATCAGGATCCTCAACATCTTCATACTCAAAATATTCTTCACATTCATTGATCCAGTTGATCAATTCTTCTAGGTTAAGATTTCCAAAAAATGTAGGAACCTCAATCTTAGGTCTTTTCCCAATCTTGGAAATGGCTCAAAAAAGTCTTTCTTCCTCCTGGTTCACAACTTTGACTTCTCCTTCTTGATATTCTTCTTTGGCTTCATCCTCACTTTCATCTCTGACATTAAGATTCATTCCTCTATGAATCTCTTCTTGCAATGCTCACACTTGTCTTTGCAGCTCTCTAACCTCAGGTGTTACAACACTAGCTCTTCCGCCACATTCCCTTCATGGAGGCATTTTTATGATGCACGCTGAAACCCTAACCACGGTCCTGGTGCAAACTGCCTCATAGTCGGTGATCTATTTACACACTCAGGAACTCCTGCTTTGATACTACTTGATGAAGGGTGCTCCCCTTAATACCACAAAGACATAATAGAAATAAAGAAACAACAACAATTTGCGAGAACAGAAAATGGGCTTCTTCTTATCTCCACAAATGTGGAATTTCAAATTTTAAAACTCTTACATGCAAAGGCACATGGGCATTTTCTTTTACAATATTCTGTAGGTCAAAGCCTCAAATCAAAACTTAGATCTACTACCCAGAACTCCCTAGACAACACTACTGACCTTCTTTATATAGACAATTTC
>BSBK01006643.1:0-142500 GCA_027943335.1 Chamaecyparis obtusa | reverse complement strand
CATCTTCCCTAGAGATGGTACATAACTTGGTAGTCATTATTTTCCACACATACCTCATGTCATTCTACTCAATCTTACTAATTGCAATGCCTCTTCCATTATATGAAGATTTAGTGTTGTCTAAAACTGGTTTCTGTTGGCATTAAGTAGGATTGCCACTAGTGACAACACTTATTTGCATTCTGAGTGAAAACCTAGCAGAATAGTGCAAACCGAGTAGAACAGTGCAAACTGAGCAAAATAGTGCAAACCGAATAGAACAGTGCAAACCGAGCAGAACAGTGCAAACTGAGTAGAACAGTGCAAACCGAGAAGAACAGTGCAAACCGAGCAGGACAGTGCAAACTGAGCAGGATAGTGTAAACCGAGTAACATTATGTCTACCGAGTCACCAGTATTTACCGAGTTCAAAACCTACCGAGTGGTTAGTATGAACTGTGCCTTCACTTCTATCGAGTGCATGACGATGTCGAGTAATGCAGTGGACGCCGAGTATCAGAAAGTCACCAAGTTAGTTTGCAGGAACCGTGTAACCATACTTGGGCCGACTTAGTAGCACTTATGTTTATTTGTCAAGCTGACTTTGTAATTGTAATTGTAATTAATTGTTTAGACTTGTATATAAACAATGTTGTAAAAATGCCAAGATGTAATGAAATGAATGAATATGAAAAAGAGATAAAAGGCAGAGATAAGCGAATTACAAAGGGCTACAATAGTATAAGGAATAGCAAAGACAACTTCATCACAGAAGGTGATCAGTACATTAGCGAATCTCAATCAGCAATCCAGTTGCAAAGCAAGAGATCTACTATTTCATCCTAACAGGTGAATCAGTACTAAAATCCTTTAATCGGGTAGACTTAACAGTCTTTTGTAAAATCTCTTTACCGAGTGCATACTTCACTATATGTTTGTAAATCCTTTAACAAGGTGGATTTAGCAATACTTATTGCTCCTAGCAGGGCAGATCATCAGAAGTGATCAAATTATAAGCCTTAACCGGCCAACTTTATTCTGCAGTACTAAAGCTTTGTGGGTTTCATCCCCACCCCAGTTTTACTTTCTTTTTGGAAGGTTTTTGGGTAACCAAGTCTATGTGTCATTGTTGTGAATGCTTTTAAGTTTCATGCTTTCTATATGCAAAAGGATAAAGTAAACTACATGTTAATACATCTGTAATTAGAAGAAAATTTGGAGTTACTGATTCACCCCTCCCCTCTCAGTAACTTGGTTAATTCCTGAATATTTCCAACAATTGGTATCAGAGCTATATTGGTTCTCAAGATAAAGCTTAACTAGCTTGAGAAAAGATCCAGGACAATGGAGGTATTCAAACTGAACAAGGTGATTGAAAATGAAAAGCTAGATCTGGAAGTGGCCATAGCTAAACTTAAAGAAGCAAAAGAACATCTTTGCCAATCCCTAAGAAGAAGGAAGGAACTTGCAAATCAGATGAATGATCATAATTACATTGAAGAAAAGATTGAAGATCTTCTTCCCTCAAATAGCTCAGATGAAGCAAATAATGCTGTCAAAGAACTCCTAGAAAAGAATGGGTCTCTGCAGGAAGAAGTGAGAAAATTAAAAAGAGAACAAGAGCTACACTCTACAAGATTTTGTGAGATCTTAGAACAAAGAAACAAGTTAAAAGATGAATTAGATGGAAGGAACAATGAAGTCCAAAATAAAACCCTTCAGCTAGAAAACCTAATTGATCAGATCTCCCATACAAATGAGGAAATTCTGAATCTAAGATCAGAAATAGAAAGCACAAGAGAAGAACTAAGATCTGAAAAGGAAATCAGTCTAAGATTGGTGGATGACCTAAACACTGAAAAACAAATCAATGAAGGAATGCTGAAAAGCCAAGAAGACTTAAATCAGCTGTATGAGCGAAATCTTCATAGGCAAAAAGGAAAAGCAGGACTTGGATATAAAGGAGAAGGTGAATCTTCTAAGCAAGGTACTCAAAGAAATCAGAAACCCACTTGTAATCATTGTGGTAAAATAGGACATACTTCAAATAAATGTTGGAGCAATGAAAAAGAAAAATTCAATGGAAAATGCTACAACTACAATCAAAATGGTCACAAAGCAAATGAATGCAGGGAAAAACCAAGATTCAAAGGTAATTGTCACAAATGTAACAAACAAGGTCACAAGGCATCTGAGTGTAGATCCAAAACATTCAATCCAGTAGAACAAATTATGAAAGAAATGTTTGGATGGGACTACAACACCTAGTGTAAATGTCATTATTGTGGAGAATATGGACACATTGGCATGAACTGCATAAAACATCATCTAAGGAAAAGAGATACTACTGTAAGATGCTTCAAATGCACTAAACTCGGTCACATAGCCAGAAATTGCATGAATGCTAGTGAAGTTGAAGATGGAAAGAAGAATGAAGCAACTAAGGTCAGGAAATAGGTGAGACAACAATGGGTTCCTAAATCTACCAAGAAAACCAGTCCAAGTAATGGAATGGGTGGCTCTACCGACTCAAACTAAATTTCCAAGAAAGCACTGGAACTATATTCTCATAGACCAATTTTAAGCAGTTCCAGAACTGAATTAAAAGAAAGATCTAAATCGGCATACAAGATGCAATAAGATCATAGGAAGGTTGGTATCAGTTTTCACCGAGCAAGGTCGGTACCAGTCTTTACCGAGCGAGGTCAGAGCAATATGAATTCTTGAGTTCACCAAGTTGCGAAGTCTTTTATAGAGCAATTAATTCTTAGTGGGTGACAGTCTGTCAGAATTCATACCCTAATTTGTACTGAGCATTAATGATAGAGTTGTAAACAAAAGGCAAGAAATCAAACTCATTCTTCACTACGAACTTTAGCACTTTGAGAGCAGAAAATTTCAAGAGCAATCCAGCAATTCAAATACTTTTGCGAAAAGAATTCTCTGTGAGCTACCATGGCATCATCCAGCACTTCAGCGAAGAAAGGATCAGAAATGTTAGTCCAAGTGGAATGGAGAGCACCAGATTTCAAAATCATGCCCACAATTGTAGCAGCCCTAGATCCAAATGGAGCTCAATCTCAGATTCCTCCTAAGGTACTACTTATTAATGATATTTGCAATCATTTCAATTGTGCAATTCAAGAAATGGGAAACCTAGAGCTAGATATTGTGCGTGAGGAACTGTGTGTGGATGGTATTCTAAAACCCAAACAAAAACATCTGGAAGATAAAGGATTAGTTCACATTGCACATTTACCTTGAAACTTTCGGGAGAAATGGGTTAAATACATTCTCAGCCGTGTACATGATGGCAAGATTTGGCTTGAGAAACCCATAGAGATCACCAAGAAGATGATTCATCAAATCACCGGTCTTCCCATGTTGAACAAAGCTAAACCTACCAAAACCCTAGGTCGGCTGGAACTGGAGAAGAAAACCCTAGCCGAGTGGGACGGTAGAGGCATGAAAGTTAGCAGCATTACTGATGCTGAATTGAAGTTTGGTACACATAGAATTGCCCATAAAATATACAGTTCAAGTCGACAGAATAGTGTCTCCTATGAATCCATTGACCTAGCATACAAAGTGGTCAAGAATAACTTATCATTTGACCTTGCAGATTTATTGTTTAAACAGTTTAACAAGAACATGGAAAGCATTCAAACTTCCAAAGACAATCCATGTAAGTTTGTATCTCTACTGGTCTATTTATTCTTCTATGTTCAAAAATTCTTCCCTTCCAAAGGAAAAGTAGTATGGAGAAAAGATGTGCCAGTTCTTTATGAGATAAATGAATACATTTTAGAAATGGGTGAAAATTTTGAAAGCATCATGGATAGTTATTTTGAGTCTTTCAAAGAGAAAATGAATGACAGATTCCAGATTCCACAGAAGTTGGTGGAAGATTATAAAGATGACATTTGTTTCATGGTGGACTGTGACAATGTATATATTCAAGTAGCTAAACCGAGGATTGTATATGTAAAACCTCTTCCTTATGAGGTAAACATTGATGAAACTAAGAATATCATTGAAGCCCTTCTTAATCAGCCTATTAATCCCAAAGCTCCATATTTTGGAACATATGATGAAGCAAAGGTGAGAATTGAATTAAGCATAAAGCTTCCACAGGCGGTAAATAAAGGAAAGAAGAGGATAGCCAAAATGCAAATGCTAACCGAGGACAAAGGAGAAGACACTGAAGAAGAAAAGGAAAAGGATGAGAAATCAAAGGAACCAAAACCTACAAAGAAGAAAGGAAAGGTATTCATCACTAAGGCACCTAAGCCTCCCACTACTGTATTTACAAAAAGAAGTGCAAGAGGTAAGGCAGACAAGGCAGACAAAGATATAATATTCAAAAGGCCTCCTCTAACCTTTCAAGAGAGGATCAAACTTTTTAGAGAAGGATCAGGATCTGGAGTAAGTAATATAAAATCTATTAAATATGAAACCAGATCAAAAATAGAACAGAAGGAAATAGAAGATGTTGTCATTGAAAAGATGGGACAGTGGAAATACTCTCCTGATGAAATAGCCCCATAGGTTCCAGTAGCTTTATTAGATCCAATAAAAATGAGATGGACAAATGCAAAGCAAACTGTAAAAGACATATTTGATCAAACCCTGAGACAGTTAATGCTGAGCTTGAAAAATGATGAAATAAAGAAGACATTAAAGGAAAATGAAAATAAGATGACACTAAAGTTCAATACTTGTTTGATTCTGATTAACAATATTGAATCAGTTGTGAAGGCTGCAAATGCCACATGGAAGAACATATACCATCTTCACCAACCGTGTAGTGAAAGAGTAATAATAAAAGACATTGAAGATGACAGTGATGAACAAGAAGAAGCCACTAAGGTAGATGATACTGTGAGAATAGTGGCAGAAGTCATTGCATCACTTCCTACCTCTCTAGTAAAAGTTTCTACATCTAGCCCGGAGACACCTTCAAGCATGGTTGTGACAACTTCAACTTTTGTCCAATCACCTATAGCAACAACAAAAGCAACTACCATTTCTTCTACCGAGTTGTAGTCTCCCACTTCATCAAGTTTTCTAGCAGTAAGTATTCCATTTTTTGATTCTACAAGTGTAAATATTTTAAGTTCTCCAGTAGACAGTATGCCAATCTCCATAGCTAGTCCTACTATGTCTACTGTCACTACTACTAAGGCATTAAGTACAGATAAGCCTAAGGCTCAACCGAGTATAAGATTTTTGGGTAAGAATATAGTAGAGGATATAGACCTAGATGAAGAAATAGAGATTCCAACATTGGATTTTGCAAATCTATCAGCAAATCAAATGCAAAATATAGGTGAAATCCTCCAAAGGAAAGAAAAGAAAAAGAAGCTTAAAGAGGAGAGAGACAAGGAATATCAAATCATTAAAGATGCTAAGGACATTTTGTCTGAAGCATTAGGTATTAAAGTAGACTCCTCTCAACATGTTTTGTTACAATTAGCAGAAGCAGTAAATAAATACAATGAGGATTCATCTGGGATGGAAAAGTTAGTTGAAAAAGCTGAGAAGAGATTCAACAATAAAGTGCTTGAGCACATTGCTCAGCACATAGCTATTAATCAAGTCGAATTATCTTCAATTTTGTCAAACATTGAATCTACCTATTCAAATGTTACCTCTCTTTTGGCCAGACTATGCAATGTTGCCGAGTTCACAAAGGATGTCAAGGATAAAATGAATAAAATTGATGAGGATTTGAAGATAAGCATACAGAAGCTACAACTTGAACCAAGTTCAAACTCTGCTCATCACATGAAAATCTCATATCTATCAAATATGCAGTCAGAACTACTAAAAGAAGACACAAGGATCCGGTCCACACTACTAGACATTCAGAACATGATCCTTCCCATCATGAATACAATGTATAAGCACATTGAACATTCCAAAATATTGATTCATGACAATCAGTTCTCTATAGCATATCACATGATTGAACTCTCTGTAGAAGTCCAAATTACAATCCAAACATGCAAGATTCTGCAAGAAAATTGGGACAGAACCCTGGCACTGATAATGAAGGTACACTCTATTTTTCTATCAAATTTTGGATTCTCTCTGTAAATCACTTATATATACACCTTTGGAATTATCGCCAAAAAGGGGGAGATATGTATAGAAGGAGATATGTATAGAAGAAAATTTAGCACATTGAAAGGGGGAGATAATGTATAAAGCCCTATAACAAAGACAAATTTTGAAAAATCAAAATAAATCTCAGCATGATTCGTATATATAAGTTTGGGGCAATAAGTGTTTTTGTCACTAATGCCAAAGGGGGAGATTGTTGGCATTAAGTAGGATTTCCACTAGTGACAACACTTATTTGCATTCTGAGTGCAAACCGAGCCAAATAGTGCAAATCAAGCAGAACAGTGCAAACCGAGTAGAACAGTGCAAATCAAGCAGAATAGTGCAAACTGAGCAGAACAGTGCAAACTGAGCAAAACAATGCAAACCGAGCAGGACAGTGCAAATCAAGCAAGACAGTGTAAACTGAGTAACATTATGTCTACTGAGTCACCAGTATTTACCGAGTTCAAAACCTACTGAGTGGTTAGTATGAACCGTGCCTTCACTTCTACCGAGTGCATAACAATGCCGAGTAATGCAGTGGACGCCGAGTATCAGAAAGTCACCGAGTTAGTTTGCAGGAACCGTGTAACCATACTTGGGCTGACTTAGTAGCACTTATGTTTATTTGTCAAGCCGACTTTGTAATTTTAATTGTAATTAATTGTTTAGACTTGTATATAAACAATGTTGTAAAAATGCCAAGATGTAATGAAATGAATGAATATGAAAAAGAGATAAAAGGCAGAGATAAGTGAATTACAAAGGGCTACAACAGTATAAGGAATAGCAAAGACAAATTCATCATAGAAGGTGATCAGTACATCAGGAAATCTCAATCAGCAATCCAATTGCAAAGCAAGAGATCTGCTGTTTCATCCTAACAGGTGAATCAGTACTAAAATCCTTTAACCGGGTAGACTTAACAGTCTTTTGTAAAATCTCTTTACCGAGTGCATACTTCACTGTATGTTTGTAAATCCTTTAACAAGGTGGATTTATCAATCCTTATTGCTCGTAGCAGGGTAGATCATCAGAAGTGATCAAATTGTAAGCCTTAACCGGCCAACTTTATTCTGCAGTACTAAAGCTTTGTGGGTTTCATCCCCACCCCAGTTTTACTTTCTTTTTGGAAGGTTTCTGGGTAACCAAGTCTATGTGTCATTGTTGTGAATGCTTTTAAGTTTCATGCTTTCTATATGCAAAAGGATAAAGTAAACTACATGTTAATACATCTGTAATTAGAAGAAAATTTGGAGTTACTGATTCACCCCTCCCCTCTCAGTAACTTGGTTAATTCCTGAATATTTCCAACAGTTTCTTCACATTATTCTCATTTAGTGGAATTGCACCTTTGTTATCTAATCTTGTTACTTCATGTATCAAATTAGATGTAATTTCTATCACTCTATCATCCTATCAAAACTTTCCTTTATGAATTCTTCTTAAAATAATCTTAGTCCATTCATCATTCTTGAATTATTAGTGAAATATGTCTTTGATAATGTCGAATTGACATAAATGTTCATATCCTTTCTTATATGTCATATCCTAGTTGTATATTTTTTCATACTACTGTCTCCTATAGTCTCAAATTTACACTTCAGATATCCTTTCACATCTTCCAAATGCAAGACATGAACTAGTATAACCGATAATGCTAAACTAGGGTCTTCCTCAGAGGTTTCTACTAATTCCCTTCTCACTTGAGGTGTAGGTGATTCCTTAATATTATGAACTAGGGATACATCCATGATTGCACTAAAAAATTAACTTATCTAACAATAAACACTAAGTGAAAAACCTTGGAATCACAATTTAGGGCTTCCACATAGATCTGGCAAAAATCTATCTCCAAATCTTTCAAACTGCTTTCAATCTGCAATGGCTAGCTCTCTAAGACTCTTGTAAATTCTTGAATGATAAAATGATATCAACAATCTTCTTTTATCTATCAAATCCTTCAAGTCATTGTTGTCACATTAATTGCATAAGTGTATACATGCGAAAATGTTGTTCCTGGTTATCTACAAAACTTCTTTCTCTTTGTGTGATCACATATATGCTTATAAATTCATGTTCTCTTAACCATATTTTATTTAAATTCTTCAATCCTCTTTGATATTTTTTCCTTCAAAATATCCAAGACCAGTTTTATCATAAGAAGGTTTCAAATAAGAAATCGGCTCATCAATTTTTTCACTAATTACTAGAATATAGTTTCTCAAGATGTTGCTTGGATTGAGTTAGTTCTCCTTTCAAAATAGTATTGTATTTCTCAAGTTCATCATACTATGTAATTGTTTAGTCTCCAATTCATATATTACTTTGATAATTTTAGATCTTAGATCTATATTTTTAGACTTCAGATTTGATTCAACTTTTTTGTTATCATCTTTGAGGCTTAACTTTAGATCTACAATCTTTAGTTCATTCTTTGATAACTCATCCTCCTTTTTTATTTTTGAAAATTCATCACTATCCTTGATTTGATTTGTAGATTATTTCTTTGATTTCAGATCTTCTATCTTATCTTTTAGTTTCTCAATGTAGTCTTTTGCACTATCATATTTATTCTTTAGAGTATCTCTTTCTTCAGTAACAATATCAATTTGTCTATGAGATTTATCTAGGTTTTTCTATGACTGATCCACATCCATAGAGATCTTACTCAATTTGTTAGGCCTTCTCTGAGTAATTATGCTCTAATATCAATTTTTAGAAATAGGAAATACTGATGGAGGGGGTGAGTGAGTATTTCACAAACTTGTACTATTTCCCACTTATGGATATATGTAACTAACATGTAACTTGCATAAGAAACTAAACTGAATAAATTGAATAATACACAGAGCCATAAAACAAAGGAACTCATAACACCATGTTTGTTCTCAAGGAAACCCTAGCCAATGAGAAAACCCTAGTGAGGATGATACCCCCAAATGATCCACTGATCAAAAGTATATGGTTAGAGGTATTGACCTTGTTAGGATTCTATTACATCTATATAGTGTCTTTGTCCTTGTTAGAGTACTTTAGGCCTTGTTAGAAACCTCAACCTTGTTAGGAGTTGTTATTATAAAATATGAATGTATGCAAGATGAGATCACTTCCCAAACATGCAATATACAATGATAATCTTCAATACAAAACATATAATACAAAAGCCTTTTTCTTGTTGCTGAATATCTTAAATATTGTGATCTAGTTTGTAGGCTCTTCAAATAACTTATTATCAACTCACACTGATCTGATTATATATCAGATTTCACATAATACATCAATAAAAAATCTCATTACAACTTTGCATACATAATTCATTACTCATTTTCAACTTCACATTACATAGTATTAATCTTTATACTAGCTATCTCAATTATAGCTTATCAATCAGCTTTTATATTATCAAAACATAATATTAAATCTTTATTCCTTAGGGTTAACATCTAGGATGTCATGCATCCCTAATTAGTCAAGTCATTATTTTGATAAACAAAATAATTCCTTAACTCAAAATAATCAATTACTAGTCGCTTCTTTTTTATGGTCGGCTCAACAATATTTTTGTAAACCATTGATATCGTTGTCTATACATTCAATATAATCTTGTCCTCTTAGATGTAGATTTAATATACCTTGTATAATTTGTGTTCAAGTGTGCATACACTTAAAGTACTTTTGTGAACTTCATTGATCAAAATGTTCTCTGTGTAGATAGATAAACATTTTTATACTTCGACAATTTTCATAGGTACTCCTCCAGAACTTCCTCCTTAGATCATGCTTTGTTAACATTGAATATATGTTTCCATAATGACAGTACCATGATATCTTACTCATTCAAAATACCAACAAATACATGTCCTTCATTTGTTCATGAGAAAAATATTCTATGATTTTTAAACAAAGGCTTCAAATTAAATTTTTTGTGGCTCAAAAAATGATGCATTAGTTAAAATGGATTGTGAAACTTCTTATAGTATATGGAAAAGTTTTTAAATATTTATAAGGGGGACAAGAGTCTCAAACAGGCAAAACTAAAAACTTGCATAACTAGGTTTGAAAGTTTAAAATTGACTAAAGAGGAGAAAATGTTGATTATTTTCTTTTTTTTAGGTGTTGTTAATTTAAGTCAAGGACTAGGTGAAACTCTAGAAGAGACAAAAATATTTATGAAGGTTTTGAGATCACTAACATCAAAGTATGACTCTAATATTTGTTGTTGAAGAAAAAGAAGTAAACAAGGTAACTCTTGATACTTTGTATGCCCTCTTTAATTCATATGAAATGAGAATATATTATCATCAACCTAAAAAGGAATCAACATTTAAATTTTCTAAAAAGAATCAAATTTTGATGCTAATCAATAAAACAGTCATGAGTTTGCATTTATTATTAAACTTAGGAGAGGTTTAGGAAGATATAATGGTAAAGTACCTTTCAAATGTTTCTCTTGTGGTAAAATATTTCATTTTGGACCTCAACGTTCTAATAAATATAGAAAAAGTGATGAGGAAGGTAACAATAAAACTTTGAAGAAAAAGAAACATTAGAATATTAAAAAAAAATAACGTTAAAATAAATAAATATTTGGTAGTAGATGTGACTGATAGCAGCTCAAATGAACTCGTAGAAGGAAATGAATTTTTTTTATGGATACTGTATCAAAAAGAGAATCTTGGGATGGATCTCTAGTTGAGTATGCATAATATATAATATATTTTTAAGGAGAATTAAAAGCCACTCTTAAGGAAATTAAGAAAGTTAAGAGAGAAGTAAATGATTTAAAAGGAAAGTTACAAAATGATTAAAAATTAATAACTTGTTTAATATGAAAACTAGAGGAACGTAAATGTATTCTAAATGTCACTCAAGAAGCTGGTAAATCAAAAGATAAAAATAGTAGTACTCTTAAAGAAGAAGTTGTGTCATTAGTGAAATGGTTAAATAAAGTCTCTAGTATTGATTCTGCAAAGACATCCAAAGAAGGTGGAAAAACAAAAATTGTGTTCAATATTATGATATTTGTAAAGGCTCACTAAAAAGATCAAATCATAATAAGATATTTCCAATAAAAAATAAAATTTTAGTTAATGGAAAACTTTATTAGTTTTCCACTAAAATTCACCGTTATAAATGTACACAACTTGGTCATATTGCAAGATTCATTCATAAAGCTGTTAGGAATGAATGATGAATATATCCTATGGGGGATTATTAGCAGCCATTCTATAGCAGTTGTTGTTGCATTCATGATTGTGATTGTCATTAATGTCAACACAGTGATCTACTAAAGATTAGCAGAGAAGCAGACAATGTTTGAGTTAGCACACTTGGGATATTGAAGATGAAGCTATGTGGAGTTGGGGAATTACTCTATGATGTGTTATAAGATTGTGGTTAAGAGCGCAGAAAGTAATTCATTTATTTATGGAATTTATGAGCATTTTAGCGGAAGCAGTATTCAAGTAGTGTTCTTGAGTAGAGGTTTCTGGAAATCGAATGATATCTCCTAATCAGGATGGAATCTAGTTATGCGTAGCTAGAGAGTAGTTTAAGACATGTTGATAGTGATTTTGATGATAGTGAAAGATCCTAGGTTGCACGAGTGAAGAATTATAATGATTGGAAGCCGACAATTTTGTGTAATTTTGATGTAACATGTGGAAACTTTTATTTTGTAATTTTTATGCCGACTCATTTGTAATTACTTGAGTGTGGTATAAAGGAAGGACTATATTACTTGTTGTAATATGAAGTGTGATGATTGTAAGTATTGTGAAAGCAAAATTTTGAAAGAGGATATGCGAAATAATGAGATCTGGTATTGAGATCTGAAGAAGGAGTTGGTGCAGTTTAGCACAGTCAAAGAAGGAGTATTGGATTGTTGAGGTTAGTAATCTTTTGGTATTATTCTATTGAGTAATACAAAGATCAGTTAAATAGTGAGTTCAGTGATCTTACCCTGAAGCTATTTGGGTAGTGGGTCCTTTTTTCTTCCATAACTCCTAACAAAGTTAGAATCTTTTAACAGGGATTCAAAATCTCCTAACAGGGATTCATATGTATTCAATGTATTTCATAAGACTCCTAACAGAGTCCATCCTTTCAAAAGGAATATTCATATTAGTGCATCTTTTGTGGGCATCATTCCCACTAGGGTTTACTCTTTGATCAAGAGGTTCCCTAGTCAACATATCTTGTGTCATTGTGTTATTATGCATGTATATCTTTATATGGTTGTTGATTACATTGCTTACATGGTTAAAATCTATTGAAGTTGATAAAAGTTATATTTTTTAGATAACTGATTCACCCCCTCCCCCCCCCCCCCCTCTTAGTTATCTTGGTGGACTTTACTTTCTAACAATTGATATCAGAGCAGTAGGTCCTTGAAAGAAAAGTTTAATAGATTAGGAGATCCATAGAGAATTTTAGGAAAGAAAACCATAAAGTTGATGGGTATAATTTTGACAGATGGAAAAAAAGATGAAGATACATCTACTATGTTTAGGACTAGGTTATTGGTTGATTAAAAAGAATCAGAAAACTATCATTGATGAGGATAACATTGAAACATGTACTAATGAGGAAAGAGATCTATTCATGTGTAACATACTTTCTAGTGAAGAACTTTTGTTAGCCCTTACAAAAAATGAGATAGTCACGTAAAATATTTGAAAACATCTCATGAAATTTGGTTAGCTTTACACTCTACTTTTGAAGGTGATGAACATGAAATTAAAGTCAGATTACATAATAGGATATGTGCATATGAAGATATAAGAATGATGGAAGATGAATCTGTTAGAAGCTATCTTGGTAGAATGTCAGAGATTATTGCAGGTATAAAATCTTGTGGGGGAACAAAGATAGAGAATGAAGTAATATGGAAAATTTTGAGGACGTTGACTCCTACATTCAAGCAGACAACATAGATGACTGAACAAGTTATACCTTATACTAGGAACTTTACTAGAGAAACTCTTATTGGAAGATTGAAGTAGCAAAAATGAATCTGAGGTTATCAGAAGACTTACCTAGAATGAAAACAACATTCAGTGCACTTAGTGTTCACCCTAATTTATCAAGAAGCATCAGTGTGAGTGGAGATTATGCTAGCAGTAGTAGATCAAGAAATGAAGAAGGCAAGAAGACTGAAGAAGGTATTGCCTTTCTTGTGAAGAGATAACCATATGTTAAGAAAAATTTTAAATGTTGGACTTGTCAAGAATATGGTCATTTTGCATCTAAATGTCCTAAGAGAGTTAAGAAGTATAGGAAGAACTTTAATCCTAGAAAATCTAAAGAATTTTACTATGCAAATGATGAAGAACTTGAAGCTAGTTTGGAGAAATCTTTGAGTGAAAGTGATACTGAGAATAATGATGATATAGGATTTGTAGCAATTAAAGAATTAGATCCTAAAACTGAAATTAAGGAAGAAAAGGAATTAGTTTATCAAGTAGAAAAGAAATATTATTGGACTAAAGACAGTGGTTGTTCACATCATATGACTAGAGGAAAAATTTCATAAAGTTTAACAATTATGATGGAGGAGTTGTTAGAGTTGGAAAGAATGCACCTTGTTTGATTAAAGGTATAGGATCTATTACTCTTGATGGAAAGACTAATACTGATGATGTCTACTTTGTGGATGGTTTGAAACATAATCTTTTGAGTGTTGGATAGTTAGTTGATAAGGGATATCAAGTCTGGTTTACTGAGAAAACTTGTGTAAATAAAGATAAAGATGGAAATTTGATTGGTACTAGATCTAGAACCAGAGGTAATGTATTTTAGTTGAATCCTACTGAGATGACATGTTTGATTACTCAGATTGATTATAGCTGGTTATGGCATAGAATATTTTGTAATATAAACTAAATGATAACATTGTAAAAGTGAGTAATGTAGTTGTAGTAAGAGATTTACCTAAAATTATGAAGCCTACTAACATGATTTGCAAAGAATATGTGTTGGCTAAACAGAAGAAAATCTAATTTCAAAGAAACAAGTTTACAATAGAAGAGAAGTTGGAGATTATTCATACTGCCTTGAGAGGTCCTACAAGGACTAGAGGATTATATGGAGAAAGGTATTTTATGATTCTTATTGATGGCTTTACAAGAATGATTTGGATTGCATTTCTTAAAAAATAATTTGAAGCATTTGATAAGTTTAAGATCATTAAGAATAAAGTTGAGAATGAATTTGGAATGAAGATTAAATGTTTGAGATTAGATAGAGGTGAAGAATTTACTTCTAAAGAATTTAACATCTTTTGTGAAGTGAATGGTATTAAGAGAAAGTTTTCAGCCCCTTAGGACACCTGAACAAAATGGTATTGTAGAAAGGAGAAATAGATTAGTGTCTGAAAAAGCAAGAGCTATGTTATTTGAGAGTGACTTAGAGAAGATATTATGGAGAGAAGCAGTTAACACAATGGTGTATACAATGAACAAAGTAAAAATTAGAGCAAACATGAACAAGAGACCCTATGAACTATGGTTTGGACATGCACCATCAGTTAAGTATTTTAGATTTTTTGGAAGAAAATGTTATATTAAGAGAGATGATGACATTGGAAAGTTTGATCCTAGAAGTGATGAAGGTATATTTCTTGGATATTCATTGAAGAGAAAATCTTATAGATGTTACAATAAGAGAACTAAGACTATTGTTGAGAGTGCAAATGTAAAAGTTGATGAAAAGTTCAAAATTTAGGAAAGAATGCTCGATTATGAATCAGATGAAGGAACTCATTCTAGACCTAACCCTGAGACTACTGAATTATTTTATGAAACTGATAGTGATTTGTTGAATGAAAGCCATAGTGAGATCATTGAAGAACTGACACCTGAAGTAAGATCTGAGTCAGTAACACCTAACAAGAATCTATCAAGGAATCATCCTTATGAGAAGATTGTTGGAAGCATAGATAGAGGAGTTCAGACTCAAATTAAGGTACAAGAAAAGTTATGTTTGATTTCTCAAATTGAACCTAAATATACTAGTGATGCTTGTGAAGATGAACATTGGATTAAAGCTATGAAATAAGAACTAGATTAGATTGAAAATAACAAGATATGGGAATTGGTACCTAGAGCTAAAGATAAGATTGTTATTGGAACAAAATGGGTATTCAGAAATGAATAGAGGTAAAATGGGTTCACCTCTACTTCGATGTAGAGGGGGAAATATGAGATCTATTCTCAAACCCAAATTCCCAAAGAAGAGATCCAATTTGATCAACCAAGAGATTAATACACAATCAAATCAATTTATGGAGAATATGGAAAATAAAGAGAGAAAATACAATATTTCCCTATGAAGGAAATTGTGCTTGGAATATAGAATAATTGAAATACAACTACTAACCTCAAAATTAGGGCAGATCTAGAAAATGTTGAATTCTGATGTCTATGTGTACTTTCTAGAAAATCTGAAACCTGTCTCAGACTAGAAATGCCGAGATAGAGAAAACCCAAAAATCTTTCCTCAAAATGGCTCAGCTCAGGTTTGACCCTCATAAAAGGTCAAATACCACATTCTTTATTTGAAGTCCCAATCAAATTTTGTTCACAGATCCTGAAATTTCAATGAAAAGGGTATCCAAATTCGCTCTCAGATCTGAAACTTCACACCTGAACTTGCAAGAAAATGGGGGTTTTTGTTGTATGGGAGGTTTGCCTTGGTCAAACCCCAATTTAGGAATTAACTTTGAAATTGAATTCAAATATATTGTGCATAAACAAAGTAATTGAAACAAATCACATTACTTATGTTGAAATCCTTGTAGATGATTTGAATCCTCAAATCCACAAGTAGGAATGCTTCAATGAATGTAGGATGTCTGCAATCAATGGTATTTGATCTTCAACACCAATCTTGACATGATCTTTGCATATGAGAAGGCTTGAATGAATGGAGAAGGATGGATCTTCAAGGGGGCTCCAAAGAGATTGAATCCTTCAATGGCTAACAATGGAACTCCTTGATGGATGAATGCTTGACCACTTTCTTGAATGCTTGAAGACTTGCTTGCATTTGAGAGCTCTAGATGCTTGATTGCTTCAGATGAGATGTCATGTGATGTGATGTGATAATGAGAGAGGAAGTCCTCTTTTTATAGTGATCTAGGGCACACTCCTCTAGATGGGCCACCTTGGAGAATTAAATCCCAATTAGGTGCTCACCTTTAGAAAATATAAGTAGATTAAATGAAATTAAAGGATTTACCATTTTAGAGCCAGAAACAGCCAACCCCGAGGTGGAGAAATAAATTTCCCGAAAGCCCGAAGCTCTGAAATTAAGGATTTGGGAATTTTGGAGAAAGGGGTCAAAGTCAAGATTGACCTTGACCTAGTTAGGGTCGAGCTTGACCCTAACATAGTTAGGGTCAACCTAAGACATTGACCTTTTTCTTAAGTTTACCCAAAACTAAATCAGGAGGTCCCAGGGATACCTAGAAACCTAGAAATGATACCAGAACAGGACATAATGTCAGGAAAAGACATAAAATCCTATGATTACTAAGATAAAGGCTAGGAGGATCTATTTCCAAATCCTACCTAGAAAATAGAGCCATTAAAGAGGGAAATTCAGGAGAATCCTTAAGATCCTAACCCTAGTTTCACCTAGAATGAAGAAATCAAGTGCAGTGAAGAAGTGGAAAGCGGGGATAAAAGCCAAATACATGAAAAGACCCAATCAAGGCACTTAACATGACCCCAAACCACTTACTTAGAGGGCTAAATGATCTTATCATGGAATTTCTTCCATTTTAAGATGATACATTAAGCCCCCACTTTAGCAAGAGTATGGACTCGATGCAAACTCTTGGTATAGGAGATCAGAATAAAAAGATAATATTATCATAATCCAAGGGACAAAGAGAAACCTTAAGCCCCCAGGGACTCAAGTCTTTGTCGACTCCTAGATCATAATAGGAGAGACATTTGTAGAGAGAGAAAGAAGGTGTGATTACCTCACCCAATGTGAACTTATGTCCCATTGTGAACCACACAAGAAAATGGTGCAACTGGAAAGATGGAATTGAACCACCTAGTGAATGTGGCTACTCACTAGTCAACCCATCAAGGATTTATCCTTAGGAAAATTGTATTCCATAAGAATAAAACCAAAAATAAAAAACAAAAGAGATCCAATCTTAAGGACACTTCTAACCTTAAGGGATCACAATATATGTATATTTGAAATTGGAGGGATCAAGAGATCCTAAAATATAAATCCCTGCTTTAAGGATTAGTTGCTAATCCAAAAAGGGAAAAGAAGTATCTTGAAAAATATGTGCATTTTGAAAAGTGCATGTGTGCAATAGGTGAGCAGAGCATATGCACCCATGTTAAAGTCATTGCTAACAATTTAACAGGAGCAATGGCTTTAATGGAAACATAAACAACTCCACTGATTATGTTTCCACATTGAGATGCCCCTAGACGAAGCCAAAGCAAGGGAAATATCATAGAGACATACAGAGAACACAAAAGGGATCTACCTACCATGGGATCAGTATGATCATAAGATAATATATATATGATATTATTGCAAATGAATTGACATCATTCCCCAAAGAAAGTAGAACTACAATCACAAAGGAGCAAAGATCACATAAGATATACGAAGGAGAATCTTTTCAATCCATGACATGGAGACCAAAAAGAATTAGTGCTACCATATCTTGAATCCAAGCATATTACACAAGGAAACATTTACAAACAATAGCATAGTTACAACATAACATTGAATAATGCATAGAAGAATATAGATACATATAGAGGAATTTGAACAACAGTTTCAATTCTTTTATCACCTTGCACCAACTGAGTAACAAGGATCGTATAAAAGAATCTAACAACATTTAGCAAACACAATACAGGAGAAGCATAGTACAGTAGGCAAACACACAACAAAGCTACCATGAAGGACAAGCCAGTCAAGCATGTCACCTAATTTCCCCATCTCATTGTATATCATTTAGGGTAGGTGGGTAACTCACAAGAGGGACTATATCCAACATAGTAGGAATGAGAGCCAGTTCCAAACAAGGATCCTCTTGAGAATCACTATGTTCAACACTAGGTGTAAGAGTTAATTGTGATGAAAGCATATTAGGTAAATCAATGTCAATGTCAATGTCAATAGTCTCATATTCATCATTAACATTATCAGTATCATCAAGAGTATCTTCTTCATCCAAATTAATCAAAATAGGATCTAAGATATGAATAGAATCATCATAATCATGCATGTGAAGATCATTATTAGTAACAACATCTTGTAATACATTATGCATAGGTTTATCCAAAGAAGGTAGAGATCATTTAGCTTTAGCATGAGCATGATGCTTTTTACAACGTTCATTAGAAGATCAGTTACATTTTCATTTAGTTGAGATATGTTGAGAACTAGGAGGAACAATCACAGGATCCTTCACAGGTTCTTTAGGAAGATCAATAGAAGTTTTATCCATAGGAGAAACAATCACAGGATCTTTGATAGATTTGGTAGGAGGAGCTTGATTAACAGAACTAGAAGCCATAGTTAAAGGAGGTACCATAGGAGGTATGCTTAATTGAAGAATCTTACGATGCTTATAAGCTTTATATGATTGAAAAAGATTATCAAGGCAAGGAGAACATGAATTAGGTAAGGAAGGCCAAAAGAAATCCAAAGCAGCACGATCTCTAGGCCTAGAAGGTTGATATAAACTATGATTGATCATCTTCACTTCCCCATCATGAATGAACTTAAGAAACTTATGGATAGGGGAAGCAACAACATGCATGGTAGTCAACCAAGGAAAACCTAGCTTAACTTGAAATTGATCAGAAGTAGGAACCACAACAATTGTAGTGTGCAGAAGTTTTCCAAAAAGTTCAACCGGTAAAGTAATAGAACCAAATGAGGGATAAAGAAAACCATTGCAAGTTTGAATCCACACATTCAATGTATCATAGAATTCGCATTGTAAATTTTTCATAAAAATATTTTCTTCAGTGATAACATTAACTAAGGAGGTAGAATCAACAAGAAAACCATAAGTAGGTATCTTAACAACCCTAGCAGCAATGTAAAGGGGACCATCAGGAGCCTTAATAGTCTCAGAGTCATCAAAGGTAATCAAAAGTTCCTGAGGTCTTTTATTCTTGAATTTTTGTCGAGGTTTAGGTTGAGGTTTCACTTTAGGTTTAGGTTTAACTTGAGGTTGAGTTTGAACTTGATGTGAAGATTGAGGTGGAGATAGAGATGGATCAACATGCTCCACCTGATTAACTACATGATTAAGATCATCCATCTTGGAATCATACACAAGTTCCTAAGCAGATGGTTGAGCAGTAGTATTAGTATCATGTGTAGGTAAGGGATTTGTATAGATTTGAAGATTCTGATTAGGAGGAGAGATAGATTGATTCTCACTACTATCTAGATTATCAACAGATAAGGCTTTAGCATCAATGAGATCTTGGACCTTATGTTTTAAAGAATAACATCTTTTAGTATCATGACCATTCTGATGACGATATTGAAAAAAAGAATTTTGATCAAAAGATTTAGATGCAATCGTATTAGGTAAAAGAGGTCAAATAAGAGGTAAAGTAATCATATTAGTAGCTAACAACCTATTCATAATAGCATGTAAAGTTTCAAAAAGAGGAGTAAATGCATGATTTAATCAAAAAGCAGGGGATGCAGAAGTGGCATTATGAGATGCAACAACAACCTGATCAGCAACTGCATTCGCTTTTTTGTTTATCTTGTCATAATTGTTGAATTTTTTAAACTTGTTTGGATTAGGAGCAACATCACTCTTATCAACTGGAACAAGATCCATTGGAGTGTTTCTCTCAAAATGACTCACTTGTAATTGATAATGATGAAGCACTACACAAAGTTGTTGAAAAGAGGTAAATTTAGTAAGCAAAATTTTATCTCTAATATCCTTTTGCAAATTTGAAATAAACATACGTTGAATATCAATATCAAGAACAGGATAGGAAATTTGAGCATGCAAATGCTTAAATCTACCAATAAATTCAGTTAACTTTTCTTTAGCACTTTGTTTATAGTGCATTAAATTAGTCAACAACACTTGTGGGCCAATATTATTTTGAAATTGTTGAATAAAGGCATTAGCAATTTGTGGAAAGGAATCAGTTGAATAAGGAGGCAAAGAACAATACCATTGTAAGGCCTTGTCACAAAAGGTTCTAGCAAACAGTTTGGCTAAAATCCTATGGTCATGATCATAATCACTACAAAGGATTTGAAATGTTTTAACATGATGAACAAGATCTCCTTTTCCATTATATTTCTCAAGACAAGGCATCTCACCTTGTTGAGGAACAGGAGTACGAATAATATCCTAGGAAAAGGGACTTCCCATGTCACATGTAGGAATACTAAACCTATTTTGAGTTAAGGAAGCAAGTTGTTGTTGTAAGGATGATATAGTTTGAGCCAAACTAATGATTGTTGAATCATTAGAGGAAATAGGAAGAGTAGCAACATTAGACACACTAGGTAAAGTGTAAGAAGCTGCAGGAATAAAAGACACAACTAGAGGAACACTAGGAACTATAGTTGGAAGTGGATTGGAATAAGTGAAAGGAACATTATGATATGAAGGTTGTGATGTAGGAAGGGACACAAGAGGAACACTCATAGGAATAGAGGGAACCGTCATAGTCACCAAAGAAGGAGTATAGATAGGAATACTAGGTAAAGGATTAGAAGGAGGTTCGACACTAGTGATAAGAGGAATGAACCCTAAATCTTGAGCTTCTTGAGCTAAAGGTTTAACATTTAAATGTACAAGATGAGTAATACCATGCAAGATGTTAACACCCTGATCACTATCATGGGGAACTTTCTTAAGAGCCTCTATAGCTTGAATGGAGTCTTGATTGTGGTTTTCTTGAAGGAGCCAATTACCCATTTTATCAAGTTCAGTGGAAAGTTCTTGGACTTTTTTAGGAGGAACTCTTAAAGCATCATCCTCATCATGAGATGAGTGAGAAGAGTTTTTCTCCATAGTAGGATTGGAATCATGAAGAATCAGGTTATCATCTAGGATCCTAAGGAAAAGAGAAGAAGATTTAGGATCAAAGGCACCCATGAGTCTAAGACTTCTTCTAACCAAAATGTTATAAGTAGGACTAGTGGTAGTAAAGCTCATAAACCAATATAATGCAAAATAACTAAACTAAGAACACATAAAGCATGAATATGAAATCTAATTAGCATGCAAGATCAATCACAAAGGACAAATCTAATACTAACAAGATAAAAAGGAAAGCACAATAAAGCATCCAATTACACAAAAGAAAAGAGAGTAAGTATGTCAGGTTCACCAAAATGAATACAGGTAAAATGGGTTCACCTCTATTTAGATGTAGAGGGGGAAATATGAGATCTATTCTCAAACCCAAATTCCCAAAGAAGAGATCCAATTTGATCAACCAAGAGATTAATACACAATGAAATCAATTTATGGAGAATATGGAAAAGAAAGAGAGGAAATCCAATATTTCCCTATGAAGGAAATTGTGCTTAGAATATAGAATAATTGAAATACAACTACGAACCTCAAAATTAGGGTAGATCTAGAAAATGTTGAAATCTGATGTCTATGTGTACTTTCTAGAAAATCTGAAACCTATCCTGGGTTGGAAATGTTGAGATGGAGAAAACCTAGAAATCTTTCCTCAAAATGGCTCAACTCAGGTTTGACCCACATAAAAGGTCAAATACCACATTCTTTATTTGAAGTCCCATTCAAATTTTGTTCATAGATCCTAGAAGTTCAGCAAAAATGGTATCCAAATTCGCTCTCAGATCTGAAACTCCACACCTGTACCTACAAGAAAATGGGGGGTTTTGTTGTATGGGGGGTTTGCCTTGGTCAAACCCCAATTTAGGGATTAACTTTGAAATTGAATTCAAATATATTGTGCATAAACAAAGTAATTGAAACAAATCACCTTACTTATGTTGAAGTCCTTGTAGAGGATTCGAATCCTCAAATCCACAAGTAGGAATGCTTCAATGAATGTAGGATGTCTTCAATCAATGGTATTTGATCTTCAACACCAATCTTGACATGATCTTTGCATATGAGAAGGCTTGAATGAATGGAGAAGGATGGATCTTCAAGGGGGCTTCAAAGAGATTAAATCCTTCAATGGCTAACAATAGAACTCCTTGATGGATGAATTCTTAAATACTTTCTTGAATTCTTGAAGACTTGCTTGCATTTGAGAGTTCTAGATGCTTGATTGCTTGAGATGAGATGTGATGTGATGTGATAATGAGAGAGGAATGCCTCCTTCTATAGTGATATAGCTCACACTCCTCTAGATGGGCCACCTTGGAGAATTACATCTCAATTAGGTCCTCACCTTTAGAAAATATACTTAGATTAAATGAAATTAAAGGATTTACCATTTTGGAGCCCAAAACAGCCAACCCAGAGATGGAGAAATAAATTTCTTGAAAGCTCGAAACCTAGAAATTAAGGATCTGGGAATTTTTTAGAAAGGGGTCAAAGTCAAGATGGACCTTGACCTAGTTAGGGTCAAGCTTGACCCTGACCTAGTTAGGGTCCACCTAAGACATTGACCTTTTGCTTAAGTTTACCCAAAACTAAATCAGGAGGTCCCAGGGATGCCTGGAAACCTAGAAATGAAACCAGAACAGGGAAGAATGTCAGGAAAAGACATAAAATCATATGATTACTGAGATGAAGGCTAGGAGGATCCATTTCTAAATCCTACCTAGAAAATAGAGTCATGGAAGAGGGAAATTTAGGAGAATCCTTAAGATCCTAACCCTAGTTTCACCTAGAATGAAGAAATCAAATGCAGGGAAGAAGTGGAAAGCAGGAAGAAAAGCCAAGTACATGCAAAGACCCAATAAAGGTGCTTAACATGACCCCAAACCACTTGGTCAGAGGGATAAATGCTCTTATCATGGAAGTTCTTCCATTTTAAGATGGTACAAGATACAAGATGAATGAACAAGGAGAAGTAGTAAGGAACAAAGCAAGATTGGTATGTAAAGGATAATCACAGCAAGAAGGAATTCACTATGAAGAAACTATTGTACAAGTAGCAAGAATTGAATAAGTAAGAATGTTTTTGGCCTATGCATCTTACAATAAATTCAAAGTATATTAGATGGATCTGAAGTTAGCATTTCTGAATGGAAAATTAGAAGAATTTTACATTGAGTAGCCTAAAGGTTTTCCTTTAACTCAAGAAGGAGATATGGTATGTAAACTAAAGGAATATTTATATGGACTAAAGAAAGCACCTAAAACTTGGTATGCGAGATTGGATACGTATTTGTTAAAGTTAGGATTTACAAAAGGCACAGTTGATAGAAACCTATACACAAAGGAAATTTAAAATTGCTTGTTGGTAGTTGTTATTTTTGTTAATGATATTATCTTTGGAGGAGAAGATGAAGCTAGTGATAAATTTATAGATGAAATGAAGACTAAATTTGAAATGAGTATGATTGTTGAGATGAAATAATTTTTAGGATTGCAGATAACACAAAATAGTGATGGTATCTTTGTAAGTTAGATAAAGTACATGAAAGACTTATTGAAAAGATTTGGAATGGAGAACAGTAAACCAGTTAGAACACCTATGGTAACTGGACATAAGTTATCTAGCATAGATGAGACTCCTGTAGTGGAACAAAAGAAGTATAGATCTATGATTGAAGGATTACAGTATTTGACTCATAAAAGATCTTATATAGCACATTCAGTTGCAATTGTACCAAGATTTCAAGCTGAACCCAAAGAATCACATTATGCAGTAGTAAAGAAGATATTGAGGTACTTAAGAGGCACAATTAAGTATGGATTATGGTATGAAATATCTAATGATTTTACCCTATGTGCATATACAGATGTTGATGACAAAAAGAGTACGAGTGGAGGAGCATTTTTCCTTGGAGGAAGATTGGTTTCTTGGCTAAGCAAGAAGAAAATTTTTATTTCATAGAGAACAATAGAAGTAGAGTATGTAGCAGCAACAAACAATTGTAACCAGATAATTTGTATGAAACAAATGCTGAAGGATATTGGAGTAAAATTTGTTGAACCTATTGTTCTGCATTGTGATAACACCAACATAGTTAGTATGTCTAAGAACCCTTTGTTACATTCTAAGACAAAGCATATAGAGATAAAGTATCATGGAGTAAGAGAGAAAGTAGTAGAGAAAGAAGTTAGACTTGAGTACATAAGCACAAAGGAGCATATTGCAGACATATTTACAAAACATTTGTCGAAGGATAAATTTGAGTATCTGAGAGGTATGCTTGGGGTTATGCCCCAGCCTACTTTTGAGAAGTGATGTAGATTGTTGCATCCATCTAGTGGTATATGAACCCTATCTTTCTTCTAGACTGGATGTTGGTAATTTCTCTATGGGGGAGTATGTGTATCTGAGTTGAGTCATAAGGACTCTAGTGAATGTATTTTCTGAACAGTGTCTTTCGACATTGAAGTTGTTGTTGACATAATGATAAAACTTATGTCATTGATGTCAATGGGGGAGAAGTGTACATGAAAAAAACCATTTGTACCATCTGTTGGAGAGAATTGAATAGGAAAATGAAGCAAGATTTGATGGATGAAGAGGACTTGAAAGCATTTTCAGTGCAGTAGTGTCGCAGTGTTGGATTTATGGAACTTGGATATTTTTTGATCTATGTTGCCATCAATGCCAATGGGGGAGATTGTTAGGAATGAATGCTGAATGTATCCTATGGGGGAGTATTAGAAGCCATTCTATATAAATTTTTGTTGCATTCATGACTGTGATTGTCATTGATGTCAACACAGTGATCTACTGAAGATTAGCAGAGAAGTAGATAGTGTTTGAGTTAGCGCACTCAGGATATTTATGATGAAGCTATGTGGAGTTGGAGAATTACTCTATGATGTGTCATAAGATTGTGGTTAAGAGTACAAATAGTAATTCATTTATTCATGGAAGTTAGGAGCATTTCAGTGGAAGCAATATTTAGGCAGTGTTCTTGAGTAATGGTTTGTGGACATCAGATGATATCTCCTAATTGGGATGGAATCTAGTTATGTGTAGTTAGAGAGAAGTTGAAGATATTTTGATAGTGATATGGATGATAGCGCAAGATCCTAGGTCACATGAGTGAAGAATTATAATGATTCGAAGCTAACTGTTTTGTGTAATTTTGATGTAACGTGTGGAAACTTTTATTTTATAATTTGTATGCCAAATCATTTATAATTACTTGAGTTTGGTATAAAGGAAAGAATATATTCCTTGTTGTAATATGAAGTGTGATGATTTTAAGTATTGTGAAAGAGGATATGCAAAATACTGAGATCTGCTATTGAGATCTAAAGAAGGATTTGTTGTGGTTTGGCACAGCCACAGAAGGAGTATTGGAATTTTGAGGTCATTAATCTTTTGGTATTATTATATTGAGTATACAAAGATCAGTTGGACAGTGAGCTTAGTAATCTTACCCTGAAGCTGTTTGGGTAGTGGGTCCTTCTATCTTCCATAACTTCTAACAAAGTTAGAATCTTTTAATAGGGATTCAAAATCTCCTAATCGGGATTCATATGTACTGAATTTATTTCATAAGACTAATAATAGATTCCATCCTTTCACAAGTAATATTCATATTAGTGCATCTTTTGTGGGCATCATTCCCACTGGGGTTTACTCTTTGATCAAAAGGTTCCCTAGTCAACATATCTTGTGTCATTGTGTTATTATGCATGTATATCTTTATATGGTTTTTGATTACATTGATTACATGGTTAAAATCTATTGAAGTTGATAAAAGTTATATTTGTCAGATAACTTATTCACCCCAGCCCCCTCTCAGTTATCTTGGTGGACTTTACTTTCTAACAAAAGCAATCTGATGGTATCTCTAAAACAAAACTGATGAACTACAACTGATTGAATACTTGAATGACTTGAAGATCAGTGATTAGAGATCACCGAGTTACTGGAATGTTATGTAAGATAATTAAATTATTCATTTTATTGTCATTGATGTCAACTTGTTTTGATAGTACTTATCATGTTAGTTACAAACATCTAAACATTTGTAAAAAGGAAGAAAAGATGAAGAACAAAGATATCTACATGGAGGAAGATGGATATGACAAATGAGGATAAGGAATACTTTGGGTAACTTATTGATGAGTCTATGATCTCATGATGTTGACTTGATTATTTTGAATTAATCTATTATGAAAATGGAAGTTAAATTGTACAAGGCAATGTGGTCAGTAAATGAAGCACTTCAGTGTACACTGAGCTAGTGTAGTGAATGCTAAGTGATAGAATTAACCGAGCTTGTGTTCACCAACACATTTCTTTGTTAACTGAGTATGGATGAAAGTAATAAATGCTTAGTTTAGCCAACAAAAATTGATGAGAAGGAAATTGTTATGATTTTGAGGTTGAGGATAAAGCTTTTTATAAGATCCACAACTGACAAAATTTGAGGAAGATCTAAAGGATGTAATTCAAACATGTTACTAACACAACTATCAAGGAAGGTGTAAGAGGAAAAATCAATGAAGATGTATAAGTGGAAAAATATAATGATTGATATGAAAATGATTTATTTGTCTATTTAAGAGACAAAATTTTCATTGTTGAAACTATGCTAGAAGAAAGAACACTGCAAAGATTTCACGTGAATACAGTTCCATGCATGCCTGATCAGACTGGTTGAAGAAGAACCAAATTGAAAAACAATACTATTGGAAATTTGGTTGAGTTGGTTACATAGATGTTGTCATTATGGAAAAATATGATCTACATGAAGATCGTACAGGTCAGAGAGCTAGTATGTCAGAGTGCAATGCAAAATTGTCTAAGTATGAGATAGTGTCTTTTTGCCAATGAACCAGAAGATAGTTTTGTTTGGTGATGTTGATTGGAGTAAGTTCAGTGCTTGCACACTTGAACATAGACTCTATGGTGACTATTTAAGACTCATCTTAGAGTGCAAGTTAGTATGACATGTACGAAAAGAGTTATGATAGTTTTACTAAAGACAGTGTCAAGCCGACAAGACAGAATATGAAGACATAATCGGTAAAGAGTTAAGGGATTATTTTGTTTTTAAAAATAACAAGTTAAAAATATAAAGGGATGACATCCTAGATTTTAACCCTTGGGTAAAGTTATTTTGTAATATGGTAGCCGACTGAAAAGTTATTAGCCTTAATAACTTGTATAAATGTAATTGTAAATAGTAAGAAGGATATAGCAAGAGCAATAGTAATAGTAATATAGTGATATGATGCAAATGTAAGAGCAGTGAAGAATTATTGATGCAAGTAGTATAAGGTTATGTACCTTGACCTAATTTTTTAATTAGTGAACATTGTATATTACTTGTTTGGGCAGTGGGCTCATCTGGTAATCACATTTTGTACTGCCAACTCCTAACAGGGTTGAGGCTTGTAACAAGGCCTATAGTCCCTTAATCAAGACTGAGACACTATATGCTTGTAATAGACTCCTAACAGGGTCAAAATCCTTAATAGGATACTTTTGATTAGTGGATCTTTGTGGGTACCATCCCCACCGAGGTTTTCCCTTGGCTAGGGTTTCCTCTAGAACAAATAATGTGCTATGAGTTCTTTTGTTTTATTTCTATGCACATTGTTTAGCTTTCTATGTTATGAATGTATTAAGATTATCTGTTATATCCATAATTGGACAAAAGTAAATTTTTTTGGAATACTAATTCACCCCCCCTCTCAGTATTCCCTATTTCTAACAATTGGTATCAGTGCTTAGTTACTCAAAAAAGAATCATTCAAGGAAATCCTAGCAACTTGAGTAAGATCTCTATGGATATGGATCAACTACAGAAGAATCTTGAAGAAGCTCTTGAATAGATTGATATTCTTACTAATGAAAGAGACAATTTGAAAGGAAAATGTGATGATGTGAAGAACCTCATTGAGAAACTGAAAAACAAGTTGGAAGATCTAAAATCTGAGAAGGAATCTGAAGTTCTTATTGAAGATTGTGATGACGATTTAGAAAAAGAAAATGAGATCCTTAAGCATGAACTAAAGATAGAAAATCTGAAGCTAAGTCTAAATGATGGAAATGGCAAGAGTGAAGCAAATTTGAAATCTAAAGATTGAAAATGAAGAACTAAAATCTAAACTTGATAAAGTAACATCTGAACTTGAGAAAGTCAATTTGCAGCATGCAGAACTTGAGAAATACAATACAATTGTGAAAGGTGAACTGACTCAATCCAAACAAAAACTTGAAAGGCTATATTCAACTAGTGAGAATATTGATGAACAAATATCTTTTCATAAACCATTCTATGATAAAACTGGTCTTGGATTCAATACATTCAAAACAATTGAAGAAAACAAGGAACCAAATTTGAAAGTATCTGAAAGTATAGATGAGAAGAAGTCTGATGAGAGTAACAAATTTGAAGATACACCTAAGAAGGAAGAACCACCTAAGCAAGAGGAATTATCTAAAGGTATGCAAAGAGAATTCAAAGGAATATGTTTTACTTGTAATACTATAGGTCATATGAAGAGAGATTGCACAGGTAAGCAATTCAAATCCCTTAATGGTTATTGTTATAATTGTCATGGATTTGGAGATAGAGCTATTGAATGTAGAAAACCTAGATTTGTTGAGAATAACAATAGTAGTAGAAGGTTTAGGAATACTAACCATGCAGATAAGAAACCTATTGAAGATATGAACAAAAGAAATGGAGTAATATGTTATAGATGCAACAAAGTTGGACACATTGCTAGAAATTGCAGATCACAGATCAATCCACCTGGACCAAGATATGGAAACAATGGAACTATTTGTCAGATATACAACAAGATTGGACATATAGCAAGATTTTGCAGAATGAACAATGGATTTTTTCATCCTAACCCTAACCCTAGAAGTCATGCAAGAAGAAATGAAGATGCAAGTAATAGATAAAAAGGATGTTGTAGTAATTCAGATGAAGTGAAGTTTATCAGAAGCATGGATCAAGGAGACATATTCAACATTGAAGGTAATTAGAAAGGTGAAGTATCAAATGGTAAGAATGAATCCTTACCTAACCTATCTCAAAGCACTTAATTTATGAGAATTACAATAGATTAGGAACTTAGATTAGTGTAGAAGTAGATGTATGATGAATTGAGTCTTGCACAATTAATGCAAGCTACTATATGATGTTCTAATGCTATGGTTAAGAGTGCAAAGAAAAATATTATGTTTTGCGAGATCGCAAGAAGTTTTAAGTTTTGCAGGTTAACAGAAACAACTTTTTGGAAAGAAGCGGCAAAAGAATTGAATGTGATGTCAGATCTAAGTGAGATTAAAGTAATAAAAGGTCTTGATCAGTATTATTTGATCATCAAAGAGAATTCAAGTGTTAAGGAGTTCGAAGAGCGGTGATTGGAAGTATTTAGCAAGGATTTGGTGAAGTATTTGAGAGCTGAATCTACGCAAGCCCTAAAATCGTGAAATTGAGATATTTTACTTGGCATATCTTTGAATCGGTAAAAGGAATCAGAAGTAACCATGGATGTTTCTTTGATTCACAATATTAGAGACAAAAATAGACCTAAGATAAAAAGGGAACTAGTAGAACCCTTGGAAGATGATCCTAGGTTAGCTTTATCATCCATACAAGATAGAGTTTTACATCTAGAAAATGTTAGAAGTTATCTTGGATGCAAACTAGAGACTATTAGTGATAGTGATTTCACCAAGGAATATCAAAAGATCTACAATTAGGACATGTCATTGAGAGAAGGATTTGAACATTTGAAAGATAATGAGATCATTAAGTATGCATTACAGTATGAATTTGATAATGAAGAATGTACTAAGATAATCCTAAGCAGAATTCATAATGGGAAGTTTTGGTTAGAAGACAAAGTGATAGATATCATAGTTGATTTGATTCATGAAGTTAATGGACTATCTAAAATTGGAGCCATTCCTTTAAATGAGAAGAACATGAGGATAATTGTCATAGACAACACACATTCATCCTATAATGGTAGAGGAATTGTGATCAGTAAGATTCAACAAGATAGTGTTAGATAGTTGTGTAAGATCCTAACAACTAAGTTTTGTGCTAATTCAAGAGAGGATGACATGGTAGTTAGAATGATACATGTAGCTTATTTAATGTGTATTGATAAAGTGCAAGTTGATATGTGTGAGATTCTAAGAATTCAACTATTTGAGAATTTGGAGAAGATCAAGAAGACTAAGTATGCACAATTTAGATTCTCATCCTTAATCACTTATATGTTTTTTCATCTATTGAGAAGATTTCCTTACACCATTGCAAATGACTGGAATGATGGCCAAACTACAATGGAAAGGATTAACAAAGTGTATATGAGGCATGTCATTGACAAAGTGAATGAGAGTGCAATGCTGGTAATTAAGACATTTTAGAATTTAGTAACAAGTAGATCAAGGATCCCAAAGTCTCTTATGGAGAAGTATAAAAATGAAGTATGTTTCATGGTTGATACTAACTTTACTTACATTGAAGTAGTAGAACCTAGAGTAGAGTTCATAGACTCTCTTGGCTATGAAATATCTGAAATTGAGACTGAAGAGTATGTGAGAAGGTTACTTAAGTGCAAGATTGATACTCATAATAACAAGTTTGGAACCTTTGAGGAGAACTTCAACTCCGCAAAAACCTTACTTGAAGAGAAACAATCTAAGAAAAGAGTTGAGAGTACTATTAAGAGAATTCTAAAAGATACAATGATGATAGAGCAGGAATTCTTGGTAGCTAAGAACATAGCAGCAATAATTAGAGAAATTTGATAGAAAGAAGTTTTTTGTGTACCACCCTTATCATCAATTGTAGTTCAGGAAGGAGGAACACCAGTTAAGGTGAAAGTGGAAGAAACAAAGAAGGAACAAGAAGCAAGAAAACCCACTAGGTCAACCTCCTCCACACCTAGAAAAAGATTAAAAGAGATTGCTACCGGACCAAGTAAGAGATAGAAAACATTGGTGCCACCAGTTCCAAGGAAAATTGTAGAAATCAAAGATTATGACACTTCTATTAAGAAGAAAACCTGTAAACCTAGAATTGAAAGAGTAAATGAAGAGATTATACAAGATGGAGATTTCACAAACATGAATAAGTATTATGACTTATATGATTATGTAGAAATTTTAAATCTAGAGACTGCATTGGTGAAGCATATGATTCTATTCGATAAGAAGTTTGATACAATTCAGGGTAAGATACCTGATGACTTATACAAGAAACTTGTGAATAGGAAGAAGAGAGCATCTGAGGAAGACATAACTATTAGAGAAAATCTTGTGAGGAAACTTTGTGAGGTGAGAAATGATGAACACCTTAAGTAGATCTTGAAGGCTCTAAACACCCATTTAAGGACAAAAAGGAGAACTATTCAGATTATGGGAGGACAGTATGAAGAAATCAAAGCAGAGACAAAGAAAATAATCATTAAGGTTATGGAAGAGAAAGCTAGAGAACCATCAGTTGTAGAAGAACAAGAGGACATTCCCTCTCCACCAGCCATAAATATTGAGGAAGAAGCTATGAATGTTGAAGGAACTAAGATCACCTTGGATACTAATGATAATATATTCAAGAATCTAGAGAACATTGTTGACAATTTGACTTTTGAAGAACCAGATAGAACCAAAGAAGAAGAGTAGACCCAAACCACTATTGAAGAACCCAAAGTGATAGAAATTCAAGCACCTGTTCCCACTCAAGAAGAAATCAATCTTACTCCTAAGACTGGAAAGAAGAATCAGATTGGATCTATGATTGAGAATTTGGGAAAGGAAGTAGATGATGACGATCAGATGGAATTGATCACATCCTTGAACAAGATCATTTGAAAGAAAAAGAAAGTTAAAAGTCTTGAAGGATGTCTGAAGGAGCTTATTGAGAAGTTACAAGGTGTTGTAACTACACAAATTGTAGAAGCAGACCCTATTGAGGAAGCAAGGAAGGTAATGAACACTTTTGATAGTGAGTTCAGAAAGTTGTCTGATATAGAAAAAGTGAAAGCTCAAGTAGCCTATGAGGAAAAAAATCTTCTGAACATTAGCCAGAATATCAAGAATGATATCAATAATCTTGATATCTGCATAAAGCACTTGAAGAAGAACCTGGAAAGAGGTAAATCCTTGAACATTCAGTGTACAAAATTAGAGACCTTGGTAGCAGTAGAAGATCAGAAGTTGAAGATGAAGGAAGCAGAAATTCTAAATGAATCAAACCTTCTTTCAAGCCCTAATGTGAAGATATCTGATGTTGAGAATAAAATTCATAAGATATATGATGAGATCAGAATTTTGCAAGATGGAAAGGATAGGAAAATGAAAAGATTCACTCTTTTAAGAGAGCACACTTCTATGAAGTTAAGCATTATTGAAGGGAAATTGGAAGAATGTCTTTCAGCTAAGACATCTTTTGAAAAGTTTAGTTTTGAGAATCTCCAAGCATGTGAGATAGCATCTTATGGATTATGTGCACTACTTAGTGTGGTAGACTCTATTAAGAAATCATGCAAGAAAGAGTTAGAGGCAATAAAGATTGACTTTAAAGATTATGTTGTAAGCCTACCGGCTTTGCAATATTGAAACAAGGTATAAAGCTTTTTGAACATAGTTTTGTAACCGTCCTTACCTTTATTTTGTCATTGTTATCAAAGGGGGAGAGATATATCATATAAAATTGATAAGGATTGATACTCTTAGGGGGAATACTATATAAGAGATAATATTTTTGGAGTTATAAGGATAGTATATATACATTTTATAGTATGGCCACAATTTTCAAGCTTTTGAGTTTAACACTTAGCCAATTTTCTCACATGTTGCCACCAATGACAAAGGGGGAGATTGTTGGAAATTTGGCCAAGTTGGTTACATAGATGTTGTCATTATGGAAACATATGATCTACATGAAGATCACATAGGTCAGAGAGCTAGTATGTCAGAGCGCAATGCAAAATTGTCTAAGTATGAGACAATGTGTTTTTGCCAGTGAACCAGAAGATAATTTTGTTTGGCGATGTTGATTGGAGTAAGTTTAGTGCTTGCGCACTTGAAAATAGACTCTATGGTGACTATTGAAGACTCATGTTAGAGCGCAACTCAGTACGACATGTACAGAAAGAGTTATGATAGCTTTACTGAAGACAGTGTCAAGCCGACAAGACAAAATATGAAGACAGAATTGGTAAAGAGTTAAGGGATTATTTTATTTATCAAAATAATGACTTAAAAATATAAAGGAATGAAATCCTAGATTTTAACCCTTGGGTAAATTTATTTTCTAATATGGTAGCCAACTAAAAATTTATTAGCCTTAATAACCTGTATAAATGTAATTGTAAATTGTAAGAAGAATATAGCAAGAGCACTAGTAATATAGTGATATGATGTGAATGTAAGAACAAAAAATAATTATTGATGCAAGAAGTATAAGGTTATGTACCTTGACCTACTTTTTTAATTAGTGAACATTTTATATTACTTGTTTGGGCAGTGCGCTCATCTGGTAATCACATTTTGTACTGCCAACTCCTAACAGGGTTGAGGCTTCTAACAAGGCCTATAGTCCCTTAATTAGGACTGAGACACTATATGCCTGTAATAGACTCATAATAGGTTTGACATCCTTAACATGATACTTTTGATTAGTGGATCTTTGTGGGTACCATCCCCACCAGGGTTTTCCCTTGGCCAGGGTTTCCTCGAGAACAAATAATGTGTTATGAGTTCTTTTTTTTTATTGGTATGCACATTGTTTAGCTTTCTATGTTATGCATGTATTAAGATTATCTATTATATCCATAATTGGGAAAAAGTAAAAGTTTTTGGAATACTGATTTACCCCCCCTCTCATTATTCCCTATTTCTAACAAATACTGAGCATTAGAGAGCTATTACCGAGTGAAAATAAGTTGAGGAATGAGTTGAAATATTAATCATAGGATTTGTATGGACTTTGAATAGATCTGAACATCTACAAAGTAAGTTTTATTGTAATTAGATCAACTACTATTTTAGTTTAATGATTGATACAGAAAATCTCCTAACTGAGTGGATTTAACCATCTTATGTTATGTCCCTATGTCATTCAAGGAATGTACATGGTTATCCTATCAACCCCATAGTGAATGCTGGTTGAATGATAAGTGTTAGTCTTAAATCCTCTAACCAGGTCACACCTAACAGTGTTTTTGTAACCTTTAATAGGGTTGGCTCTTCACCGAGCTTACTTTAGAAGAGTGAAAATTATTTTGGGTTACCGATCCCAGGTGGTTTTTCCCTTAATAGGGTTTCCACACTAAATCATTATGTTATATGTTTCTATGATGTTTGTTTTATTGTCATACTTTACATACTACATATATGATTTGGTCGGTAATTACATTGAGTTATTCAACTCATAATCGGTAAAAGGCACATAGAGTTTAATATTTTATGTTACCAAGCTGCAAAATTTGTTGAAATTGTTTTGGGTGTTACATCTTGATAATTGAGACTATAGGATAACTAATCTAACTAATACACCCCCTCTCAATTATTCTAACAATTGGTATCAGAGCATTGGTTTCTTGGAATAAAGTTTTAAGGACTTCAGTAGAAAGATTACAGTTAATATAAGAGGGAAGTGTTGAAGCTGAACAAGGACAACTTTACAATATGGAAAATTCAAATGAAACTTCATATATATGGAATTAGTAAATCTGCTATAACCTTACTAGGAAATGGCTACATAGCACCACCGAATGGACCTTTAACTCTTGATCAGTTAAGAGACCGAGATGACCAACCTTACTATGATAGGGATTGCTGCTACTCTATCTGATGTTGAATTTGAGGCTGTCAAGAACTGCACTAGAGCACATCAAATGTGGGATAAACTTGCTTGATTCCATAGTGGTGATTTAAATGTAAAGAGAGCAAGAGTTGAAAGCCTAAGAGGAAAATTGCATGATATGAAAAGGAAGGAAGGAGAAAACATTACACAATATACAAATTGAATAAAAGAGGTAGTCAATTCTATATGAGGATCTGGTGGTGTCATTGATGAAGATACAATGGTAAGTAAAATTTTGAGAACCTTGTTACCTACATATGCAATCAAAATATATGTTGTACATAAAATGAGGTCTGCACTTGGCAACACTCTTACTCTTGATAGTTTGATTGGTAAGTTAACAAAATTTTAGCTGAACAACTTTGATAATAGTGTTGTACCATCTATTGAGTCTACTTTGATGTCTTCTCTGAAGATCGGTAAATCTAGCAGTAGACATAATATAAGTAATAATAGTGATAGTAATACTAATGGTGAGCTTGAGGAACTTGAAGCTCTTATGGCCTGAAGACTTCCTAAAGGTAAAGGTAGATATAAAGGGAAGTTACGTTTAGCATGTTTTAACTGTAGAGAAGTTGGCCATATTGTTGCTAGATGTCCCAATAGGAAACAAGACAATAAAAATCAAGACCGATCTGGTGATGGAAGCTGTGGAAGAAGAAACAATAGAGGCTATTGACATTACTATTAGAATAATTGAGAGTGGGGGTGAATTAGTTAGATCATTTATCCAATAGTCCCAATTATAAAATGTATCTCTTTCAACAAATTCAACAAATTTTTGCATCTTGATAACATAAAATACTAAACTATCTGTGCCTTTACCAATTACCAATTAATTACTCATAGTTATTACCAGCCAAATCAAATATGCAAGATGTAATGTATGATAAACAAACATTCATCACATAAATACATAACACAAAGATTTAACATGAAAACCATATTAAGGGAAAAACCACCTGGGACTGGTAACCCAAAATATTTTTCACTCTTCCAAAGTGAGCTCGGTGAAGAGACAACCCTGTTAAAGATTAAAAAGACACTATTAGGTGTGACCTTGTTAGATGATTTAAGACTAAGATTTATTGTTCAACTGGCATTCACTATGGGGTCAATATGGTAACAATGTACATTCATTAAATGACATGGGGTATATTATAAGATGGTTAAGTCAACTCGGTTAAGAGATTTTTCTGTATCAATGGTTAAACTGAAATAGTAATTGATCTGATTACAATACAACTCAAATTATAGATGTTTAGATTTATTCTAATCCCATACAAATCCTATGATCAATATATAAATTTACTTCTTCAAATTCATTAACTTACCATCCTTCAGTAATAGCTCTCTGATGCTTGGTGCTATTCTATAGTTCGGTTCTCCTTCAACCAAACTAATCAGGCATGCATGAAACTATATTCACATGAAATATCTGTAGTCTTCTACATTTTGACATGTTTCAATAATGAAACCAATACCTCTTATATAGACAAGTAAACCATTTTATTTTCATCCATCAAATTTTGTTGCTTAATCTCCTTTATTGATTTTACCTCTTAAACCTTCCTCGAAAGATGTGTCAACAACTTCTTTCAATTCCATCCTTTAGATCTTCTTCAAATTTTGTTAGTTGTGGATCTCATAACAAACTTTATCTTCAACCTCGAAATCATAACACTTTCCAGCTCATCAATTTTTGTTGTCTAAAGTAAACATTCAATTCTTTCATCCATACTCGATTAATGAAGAAATACGTCGGTGAACACAAGCTTGGTTAATATTGTTGCTTGGTATATACTATACTAGCTCGATGTATATTGAAGTTCTTCATTTACCAACCACACTACTTTGTTAAGTTTATCTTTCAAATTCATAACATATTAATGCAACATAATCATGTCAACTATATGAATTCATAGACTCATCAATAAGTTACCCAAAGTATTCCTTATCCTCATCTATCATATCCATCTTCCTCGATGTAGATTGTTGGCATTAAGCAGAATTGCCACTAGTGACAACACTTATTTGCATTCTGAGTGCACACCGAGCAGAACAGTGCAAACTGAGTAGAACAGTGCAAACCGAGCAGAATAGTGCAAATCAAGTAGAACAGTGCAAACCGAGCAAGACAGTGCAAACCAAGCAAGACAGTGCAAATCGAGCAAGAAAGTACAAACCGAGCAAGACAGTGCAAACCGAATAAGATAGTGCAAACTGAGCAGGACAGTGTAAACCGAGTAACATTATGTCTACCGAGTCACCAGTGTTTACCGAGTTCAAAACCTACCAAGTGGTTAGTATGAACCGTGCCTTCACTTCTACCGAGTGCATGATGATGCTGAGTAATGCAGTGGACACCGAGTATCAGAAAGTCACTGAGTTAGTTTGTAGGAACCATGTAACCATACTTGGGCCGACTTAGTGGCACTTATGTTTATTTGTCAAGCTGACTTTGTAATTAATTATTTAGACTTGTATATAAACAATGTTGTAAAAATGTCAAGATGTAAGAAAATGAGTATGAATGTGAAAAAGAAAGAAAGGCAGAGATAAGTGAATTACAAAGGGCTACAGCAGTATAGGGAACAACAAAGACAAATTCATCACAAAAGGTGATCAGTACATCAGCAAATCTCAATCAGCAATCCAGTTGCAAAGCAAGAGATCTACTGTTTCATCCTAACAGGTGAATCAGTACTAAAATCCTTTAACCAGGTAGACTTAACAGTCTTTTGTAAAATCTCTTTACCAAGTGCATACTTCATTGTATGTTTGTAAATCCTTTAACAGGGTGGATCTTGCAATCCTTATTGCTCCTAGCAGGGCAGATCATCAGAAGTGATCAAATTGTAAGCCTTAACTGGCCAACTTTATTTTGCAGTACTAAAGCTTTGTGGGTTTCATCCCCACCCCAGTTTTACTTTCTTTTTGGAAGGTTTTTGGGTAACCAAATCTATGTGTCATTGTTGTGAATGCTTTTAAGTTTCATGCTTTCTATATGCATAAGGAAAAAGTGAACTATATGTTAATACATCTGTAATTGTAAGAAAACTTGGAGTTACTTATTCACCCCTCCCCTCTCAGTAACTCAGTTAATTCCTGAATATTTCCAACAATTGGTATCAGAGCAGAGTTGGTTCTCAAGATAAAGCTTAACTAGCTTGAGCAAAGATCCAGGACAATGGAGGTATTCAAACTGAACAAGGTGATTGAAAATGAAAAGCTAGATCTGGAAATGGCCATAGCTAAACTTAAAGAAGCAAAAGAACATCTTTCCCAATCCCTAAGAAGAAGGAAGGAACTTGCAAATTAGATGAATGATCAGAATTACATTGAAGAAAAGATTGAAGATCTTTTTTCCTCAAATAGCTCAAATGAAGCAAACAATGCTGTCAAAGAACTCCTAGAAAAGAATGGGTCTCTGCAGGAAGAAGTGAGAAAATTAAAAAGAGAACAAGAGATACACTCAACAAGATTTTGTGAGATCTTAGAACAAAGAAACAAGTTGAAAGATGAATTAGATGGAAGGAACAATGAAGTCCAAAATAAAACCCTTTAGCTAGAAAACCTAATTGATCAGATCTCCCATACAAATGAGGAAATTCTGAATCTAAGATTAAAAATAGAAAACATAAGAGAAGAACTAAGATCTGAAAAGGAAATCAATCTAAGATTGGTGGATGACCTAAACACCAAAAAACAAATCAATGAAGGAATACTGAAAAGCCAAGAAGACTTGAATCAGCTGTATGAGCGAAATCTTCATAGGCAAAAAGGAAAAGCAGGACTTGGATACAAAGGAGAAGGTGAATCTTCTAAGCAAGGTACTCAAAGAAATCAGAAACCTACTTGTAATCATTGTGGTAAAATAGGACATACTTCAAATAAATGTTGGAGCAATGAAAAAGTAGAATTCAATGGAAAATGCTACAACTGCAATCAACATGGTCACAAAGCAAATGAATGTAGGAAAAAACCAAGATTCAGAGGTAATTGTCACAAATGCAACAAACAAGGTCACAAAGCATCCGAGTGCAGATCCAAAACATTCAATCCATCAGAACAAATTATGAAAGCAATGTTTGGATGGGACTACAACACCTGGTGTAGATGTCATTACTGTGGAGAATATGGACACATTGGCATGAATTGCATAAAACATCATCTAAGGAAAAGAGATACTACCGTAAGATGCTTCAAATGCACTAAACTCGGTCACATAGCCAAAAACTGCATGAATTCTAGTGAAGTTGAAGATGGAAAGAAGAATGAAGCAACTAAGGTCAGGAAACAGGTGAGACAAAAGTGGATTCCTAAATCTACCTAGAAAACCAGTCCAAGTAATGGAATGGGTGGCTCTACTAACTCAAACTAAATTTCCAAGAAAGCACTGGAACTGTATTCTCATAGAAAAACTTCAAGCAGTTCCAGAACTGAATTAAAAGAAAGATATAAATCAGCATACAAGATGCAGTAAGATCACAGCAAGGTCGGTATCAGTCTTTACTGAGCAAGTTTGGTATTAGTTTTCACCGACCAAGGTCGGTACCAGTCTTTACCGAGCGAGGTCAGAGCAATATGAATTCTTGAGTTCACCGAGTTGCGAAGTCTTTACCAAGCAATTAATTCTTAGTGGGTGACAGTCTGTCAGAATTCATACCCTAATTTGTACTGAGCATTAATGACAGAGTTGTAAATAAAAGGCAAGAAATCAAACTCATTCCTCACTGCGAACTTTAGCACTTTGAGAGCAGAAAATTTCAAGAGCAATCCAGCGATTCAAATACTTTTGCGAAAAGAATTTTCTGTGAGCTACCATGGCATCATCCAGCACTTCAGCGAAGAAAGGATCAGAAATTTTAGTCCAAGGGGAATGGAGAGCACCAAATTTCAAGATCATGCCCACAATTGCAGCAGCCCTAGACTCGAACAGAGCTCAATCTCAGATTCCTCCTAAGGTATTACTTATTAACGATATTCACAATCATTTCAATTGTGCAATTCAAGAAATGGGAAACCTAGAGCTAGATATTGTGCATGAGGAACTATGTGTGGATGGTATTCTAAAACCCGAGCACAAACATCTAGAAGATAAGGGATTAGTTCACATTGCACATTTACCTTGAAACTTTCAGGAGAAATGGATTAGATACATTCTCAGCCGTGTACATGATGGCAAGATTTGGCTTGAGCAACCCATAGAGATCACCAAGAAGATGATTCATCAAATCACCGGTCTTCCCATGTTGAACAAAGCAAAAAGTACCAAAACCCTAGGTCGGTTAGAACTGGAGAAGAAAACCCTAGCTGAGTGGGACGGTAGAGGCATGAAAGTTAGCAGCATTACCGATGCTGAACTGAAGTTTGGTACACACATAATTGCCCATAAAATATACAGTTCAAGTTGACAAAATAGTGTCTCTTGTGAAGCTATTGACCTAGCATACAAAGTGGTCAAGAATAACTTATCATTTGACCTTGCATATTTATTGTTAAAATAGTTTAACAAGAACATGGAAAGCATTCAAACTTCCAAAAACAATCCATGTAAGTTTGGTTCTCTACTGGTCTGTTTATTCTTCTATTTTTAGAAATTCTTCCCTTCCAAAGGAAAAGTTGTATGGAGAAAAGATGTGCCAGTCCTTTATGAGATAAATGAATACATCTCAGAAATGGGTGAAAATTTTGAAAGCGTCATGGATAGTTATTTTGAGTCTTTCAAAGAGAAAATGAATGACAAATTCTGGATTCCACAAAAGTTGGTGGAAGATTATAAGGATGACATTTATTTCATGGTAGACTGTGACAATATATATATTCAAGCAGCTAAACTAAGGATTGTATATGTAAAACCTCTTCCTTATGAGGTGAATATTGATGAAACCAAGAATATCATTGAAGCCCTTCTTAATCAGCCTGTTAATCCCAAAGCTCCATATTTTGGAACATATGATGAAGCAAAGGTGAGAATAGAATTAAGCATAAAGCTTCCATAGGTGGTAAACAAAGGAAAGAAGAGGATAGCCAAAATGCAAATGCTAACCAAAGACAAAGGAGAAAATGATGAAGAAGAAGAGGAAAAGGATGAGAAAATAGAGGAACCAGAACCTGCAAAGAAGAAAGGAAAGGTATTCATCACTAAGGCACCTAAGCCTCCCACTGCTGTATTTACAAGGAGAAGTGCAAGAGGCAAGGTAGACAAGGCAGACAAAGATATAGTATTCAAAAGGCCTCCTCTAAACTTTCAAGAGAGGATAAAAATTTTTAGAGATGGATTAGGATCTGGAGTAAGTAACATAAAATCTTTTAAATATGAAACCAGATCGGAAAAAGAATAGAAGGAAATAGAAGATGTTATTATTGAAAAGATGGGACAGTGGAAATACTCTCCTGATGAATTAGCTCCACAGGTTCCAGCAGTCTTATTAGATTCAATAAAAATGAGATGGAGCAATGCAAAGCAAACTGTAATAGACATATTTGATCAAACCTTGAGACAGTTAATGCCGAGATTGAAAAATGATGAAATAAAGAAGTCATTAAAGGAAAATGAAAATAAGATGACACTAAAGTTCAATACTTGTTTGATTCTGATCAACAATATTGAATCGGTTGTGAAGGCTGCAAATGCCACATGGAAGAACATATACCATCTTCACCAACTGAGTATTAAAATAGTAATAATAAAAGATATTGAAGATGACAGTGATGAACAAGAAGAGGCCACTGAGGTAGATGATACTGTGAGGATAGCAGCAGAAGTCATTGCATCACTTTCTACCTCTCCAATAAAAGTTTCTACATCTAGCCCAGAGACACCTTCAAGCATGGTTGTGACAACTTCAACTTTTGTCCAATCACCTATAGCAACAACAGAAGAAACCACCATTTCTTCTACCGAGTTGCAGTCTCCCACTTCATCAAGTTTTCTAGTAATAAGTATTCCAGTTTTTGATTCTACAAGTGTAAATAATTTAAGTTCTCCAGTAGACAGTATGCCAGTCTCTATAGCCAGTCCTACTATGTCTATTGTCACTACTACTAAGGCATTAAGTATAGATAAGCCTAAGGCTCAACCGAGTATAAAATTTTTGGGTAAGAATATAGTAGAGGATATAGACCTAGATGAAGAAATACAGATTCCAACATTAGATTTTGCAAATCTATCAGCAGACCAAATGCAAAATATAGGTGAAATCCTCCAAAGGAAAGCAAAGCAAAAGAAGCTTAAAGAGGAGAGAGACAAGGAATATCAAATCATTAAGGATGCTAAAGACATTTTGTCTGATGCATTAGGTATTAAAGTAGACTCCTCTCAACATGTTTTGCTACAATTAGCAGAAGCAGTAAATAAATACAATGAGGATTCATCTGGGATAGAAAAGTTAGTTGAAAGAGCCGAGAAGAGATTCAACAATAAAGTGCTTGAGCACATTGCTCACCACATAGCTATTAATCAAGTGGAATTGTCTTCAGTTTTGTCAAACATTGAATCTACCTATTCGAATGTCACCTCTCTTTTGGCCAGACTGTGCAATATTGCCGAGTTCACAAAGGATGTCAAGGATAAAATGAATAAAATGGATGAGGATATGAAGATTAGCATACAGAAGCTGCAACTTGAACCAAGTTCAAGCTCTACTCATCACATGAAAATCTCATACCTATCAAATATGCAGTCAGATCTACTGAAAGAAGACACAAGGATCTGGTCCACACTGCTAGACATCTAGAACATGATCCTTCCCATCATGAATACAATGTATAAGCACATTGAACATTCCAAAACATTGATTCATGACAATCAGTTCTCTATAGCAGATCACATGATTGAACTCTCTGCAGAAGTCCAAATTGCAATCCAAACATGCAAGATTCTGTAAGAAAATTGGGACAGAACCCTGGCACTAATAATGAAGGTACATTCTGATTTTCTATGAAATTTTGGATTCTCTCTGTAAATCACTTGTATATACACCTTTGGCATTATCGTCAAAAAGGAGGAGATATGTATAGAAGGAGATATGTATAGAAGAAGATTTGTATAGAAGAAAAAGTTAGCACATTGAAAGGGGGAGATAATGTATAAAGCCCTATGACAAAGACAAATTCAAAAAAAAAAAAAATCAAAAATAAATCTCAGCATGATTCATGTATATAAGTTTTGGGCAATAAGTGTTTTTGTCACTAATTCCAAAGGGGGAGATTGTTGGCATTAAGTAGAATTGCCACTAGTGACAACACTTATTTGTATTCTGAGTGCAAACTGAGCAGAACATTGCAAACCGAGCAGAATAGTGCAAACCGAGTAGAACAATGCAAACCGAGCAGAACAGTGCAAACCGAGCAGAACAGTGCAAACCGAGCAGAATAGTGCAAACCGAGCAAGATAGTGCAAACTGAGCAAGATAGTGCAAACCGAGAAAGACAGTGCAAACTGAACAAGATAGTGCAAACTGAGTAGGACAGTGTAAATCAAGTAACATTATGTCTACCTAGTCACCAGTATTTACCGAGTTCAAAACCTACCGAGTGGTTAGTATGAACCGTGCCTTCACTCCTACCGAGTGCATGACGATGCTGAGTAATGCAGTGGACGCCGAGTATCAGAAAGTCACTGAGTTAGTTTGCAGGAACCGTGTAACCATACTTGGGCCGACTTAGTGGCACTTATATTTATTTGTCAACCTGACTTTGTAATTAATTGTTTAGACTTGTATATAAACAATGTTGTAAAAATGTCAAGATGTAAGAAAATGAGTATGAATATGAAAAAGAAAGAAAGGTAGAGATAAGCGAATTACAAAGGGCTACAATAGTATAGGGAACAACAAAGACAAATTCATCACAGAAGGTGATCAGTACATCAGTGAATCTCAATCAGCAATCCAGTTGCAAAGCAAGAGATCTATTGTTTCATCCTAACAGGTGAATCAGTACTAAAATCCTTTAACTAGGTAGACTTAACAGTCTTTTGTAAAATCTCTTTACCGAGTGCATACTTCATTGTATGTTTGTAAATCCTTTAACAGGGTGGATTTAGCAATCCTTATTGCTCCTAGGAGGGCAGATCATCAGAAGTGATCAATTGTAAGCCTTAACCGGCCAACTTTATTCTGCAGTACTAAAGCTTTGTGGGTTTCATCCCCACCCCAGTTTTACTTTCTTTTTGGAAGGTTTCTGGGTAACCAAATCTATGTGTCATTGTTGTGAATGCTTTTAAGTTTCATGCTTTCTATATGCATAAGGAAAAAGTGAACTATATGTTAATACATCTGTAATTGTAAGAAAACTTGGAGTTACTGATTCACCCCTCCCCTCTCAGTAACTCGGTTAATTCCTGAATATTTCCAACATAGATATCTCAGTTCTTCATCTCTTTCTCCCTTCTACAGATGTTTAGATATTTGAAACTAGTATGATAAGTATTATCAAAACTAGTTGACATAAATGACAACAAAGCAAATGATTTAATTATCTTACATGTCATTTTAGTACTCAATGATCTCTAATCACTAATCTTCTAGTCATTCACATATTCAATCAGTTGTAGTTCATCAATCTCTCCCTTTGGCATTGATGACAACTCAAGCAATATGAAATGTACCATACACATACCAAACATGTATTCTACAACTATGTAAGTAAATGTTGTAGCTTGGTAAGGTCTCCTTAGCTTGATATTTAATATGTTCAATTAGTACATTACATAAGATCACTACATGTGTAGACTTTCATCTATAGATTTGATCTTTTAAGCTCTTAGATTCCTTCTATTCTCAGCAACAAATCTTCAAGACTCTCTCTGACTTTCTGAGATTATGTCTCCCTTAGATAGATGTGATCTTGATTTTTTCATCATATTGTTTATCTCTCCCTTTGACAAAAATTCCAAAGAAGAACATAAAACATATAGCTCTGTAATAGCAAAGTAACTCACTATTGTTCGGTGTAGACAATGTATCTCGGTATACTAATATGCAAATCTTTGTGCTAGTTCCTCTAATCTTTCACAACCTTAGACAGAATCCAAAGTGTGAGCTATGTTGCATCAACATGAATGATCTTCTGATAAGATTAGGCTGATGCAAGCTCTGGATTACATTAGTGACTGATAGATAGGGGACGGCCCCAAGTCTAGTCCTTAAGTATTCAAAAGTATCCTTCAGTAGAGGCTTGGTAAAAATATCATCAAGTTTCTCCTTTGATGTAACATATTCCAGTTTAACTTTCTTCTCCTATACTTGTTCTCTTAAGTAGTGATATGTAATAGAAATATTCTTGGTCTTTAAATGCATTACAAGATTCTTTGGTATATTTATTGCACTAGTGTTGTCACAGTATATAATCACCGGCTCAGTGATTACCTCATTCATCCCTTCCAAAACTTGTTTGATATAAGCAATGTTTGAACAATTTGTAGTAGTAGAAACATATTATGCTTTGGCAGTAGACTGAAAAATACAAGGTTGTTTCTTGTCCAAGTAATAATTCTTTCACCAAAGAAAAATGCTCCTCTGGTTGTACTCTTTATGTCATCTATATTCCCAGCCCAATCTATGTTGGTGTACACTCTTAGTTTAGTCTTGCCTTCCTTAGGATACCATAATCCATAGTCCTCTATTTTCTTCAGGTATCTCAAGATTCTTTTTACTGCAACCATATGTGAATCCTTTGGATTGGTAGAAAATCTAGCAATAATCCCTACTGCATATGCAATATTTGGCCTACTATGTACTACATACATCAGTTTACCAATCATAGATTGGTACAATGTCTAGTTTACCTCTATAGATTTATCATCTTTTGTTAGTTTGTAACATGTGACCATCGGTGTTCAAACTAGTTTAGAATCTTCCATGCCAAATGTTCTCAATACTTCCTTAATATATTTTGATTGTGTGATGAAAATTCCATCATTCTGCTGAATAACCTACAATCCTAAAAAGAGCATAATCTCTCCAAACATAGACATTTCAAATTCTTTTCTCATCTCATCAGCAAATGATTTACATTTATGATCTTGCCCTCCAAAAATTCTATCATCCACAAATATTTCATTAATCAAAATAGTGTCATCAGACTCTCCTTTCATATACAAATTGTTGTTTTCACTAGTTCTTACAAAACCAATACTTAAAATATAAGTATGCAACCATTCATACAAGGGTCTTAGTGCTTTCTTTAAACCATATAAAGCTTTTTGTAATCTACATACCATGTCTTTCTTGTCTAGATCAACAAACCCTTTTGTTTGTTCTATGTAGACCTCCTATTCTAGTATTCTATTCAGAAAAGTAGACTTAACATCCATTTGATAGACTTTAAACTTCTTATGTGCAACATATGCAAGTAACATGTGGACTCCTAGTCTAGCAATAGGTGCAAAAGTTTCACCATAATCAATACCTTCCTTCTGTGCATATCCATTGCAAACAAGTCTAGCTTTATTTCTTATAACCTCTCCATTCTCATTCATCTTATTTTTTAAAATCCATTTAGCACTAATAACATTCTTATCTTTTGGTCTAGGTACTAAAGTCCATGTCTTCTTTTTCTCAGTCTATTCTATCTCTTTATTCATTGCATTTATCCATTCTTCATTCTCTAGTGCAACCTTAACATTTTTTGGTTCAAACTCACAAACTAAGCTTGTACCTTGTCTTAAATTACTTCTTGTTAGCATGCCGGCTTTCTTGTCTCCAATGATTTGGTTCTTAGGATTATTTCTTTTGATAAATCTTTCAAACACTTGATCTCTTCTTTGTTGTTCATCTTGTTCAGGTTCATTTCCTTGCTCGGTAGCTTCTTCCTGATCCTCAGTTTCCCTTTTTTTTTCATCGATATTCTTTTCCTAATGATTGGTCAACTCAGCCTGTGGCTTTGGTAGGTACTTTGGATGTTCAATATAAGTGAATCTACCATAGTCTTCCAGCTGCTTAGTGTTTTCTTCACCATTGTTATCATCAAACTCATCAACTCTGACATTAGCACTTTCAATCATGTTATTAGTAACTTTATTCAGACACTTGTAAGCTTTTCATTTAGTAGAATATCCAATAAATATTCCTTCATCCCCTTTAGAATCAAATTTCCTGTTCCTTTCATCTTTCAGAATAAAACATTTGCTACCAAAAATTTTGAAGTAACTTACAGTTGGTTTGTGACCAAACCATAACTCGTAGGGTGTTTTGTTTGTGTCTTTCTTCAATTGTACTCAGTTCATAACATATACAAATGTGATAAGTGCCTCTCTCTAGTATTTTTGAGAAACATTCTTTTCTATCATCAGTGTCCTCATGCAATCAACAGTTGATCTATTTCTCCTTTTAGCAATCTCATTCTGCTAAGGTGCTCTTAGAGCAGAAACCTATCTAATTATACCATGCTCATTACAATAGTAAGTGAATTGATCATAAATAAACTCATCACCTCTATCAGATCTCAAGCATTTTAGTTCTTTTCCAATTTCCTTTTTCACTTTTGCTTTGTACCATTTAAACATTTTAAATGCCTTAGATTTCTCTTTTAAAAACATTATAGTCATCAATCTAGTGTAATCATAAAAAAATAAAATGAAATATCTATCTCCATAATAGCTTTGAGTTCTCATTAGACCACATAGGTTGGTTTGAACTAACTCCAAGATTCTCTTTATTGAATAGTCTTTACTCTTAAAACTAGATTTTCTCATTTTTCCTTTTTGACATTAATGACACATAACATGATCAGGCTTGCCTAGGCTAGGTAGACCTCTAGCCTTTTTCTTTCTACTTATCTTAATAATCTTATCAAAGATTACATGGCATAACCTTTTATACCATAACCATGCATCCTTATTATTCATCAGTAAATAGGAAGACTTGGCATTGTCAAGATAAAATAAGTAACCTTTGGATTATGCTCCTATTCCAACAAGGTTTCCTCCATCATCAAATATCTTTACCTTCTTTCTCTCAAAAGCTACTTGGTGACGTGAGTTGTTAAGTTGTGCCATACTTAGTAAATTATAATTTAGTCCTTCTACCCAATAAGCATTATCACATTTGATTTTATCATTTATCAGTAAAGATCCTTTTCCTCTAACCATACATGGTGTATATTTACCCATTTTTACAAAACCTCCATTGTATTGCTCAAGATGATCAAAATTTTCTTCATCACCAGTCATGCGATGTGTACAGCCACTATCAATGATCCATGTATCATTTTTATTAACTTTAGAAATGAGTGTTGTCTCTACATACCTTTCTTCTTGCTCAGAATCATCCTTCATCACAACAAATACTACCTCAATATCATCATCTGTGTCAGAATCAATATCATCCTCTTTAACAATGTAACATACCTTTTTGCCCTTTTCATTATTGTGTCAGTTATCTCTATTGTAGTATTGGTAACTTATGTTGTTTCTCCTCTAATAACTTCCTTCACTAGATCAATCTCTATTTCTATCATCTTCTTTGCTATTTGGATATCTAGCATGATGAAGGAGCATCTGTTAGGAATAGTCCCAAGAGATAACTAAGAGGGGGGGGCAAGGGGGGGGGGGGGGGTGAATCAGTTATCTAAAAGTTTCAATTCTTTATCCAATTAAGTATACTTAAACATAAAGTATAAAAACAATGAAAGAACACTTGAACACAACACCAATATTTTGGTTACAGGGAAACCCAAATAGGTAAAAACCATGGTGGGAATTAACACCCACTAATAATTTGTGCTAGTGTTTTATGATCCTTGTTAAAAGATCAATAACCCTGTTAGGAATTATCTTTACAATAAATTTAGTATAGTGACCTTGTCAAGGGTCAGACCCTATTAGGATTCTTTTACAATTAACCCTGTTAGGGGTGAGGACACATTATCCAAGAGCACACTCCTCAAAAGGGTGAAGGCTACAACCTTTTGAATAATAGATACACACTATATCTAGATGTTGGTGAATTTCACTTTGACCCATTGTTTGGATCAGTACTAATGTATAGCACAAATTCTTTACTTGGTTACATAGACCTTCTGTTGATGGCTCAACACTTCACACACTCTGCTCTGCTCTTCAAAATAAACCATGAACCATACTTTAGCAATCATAGTTGATTACCTATAAATATCTTTCCTCCAAATGATATAATCAAGTTGTCCTATTAGAACCACCTTCAAATCATATTAGAGAAATGATAACATCATCCAATAATAATTCTGTCGGCTCTACTAAGCACGCATCACAAACTGGGACATGTCTAAATCAATAATTGTAGATGTGCACTACACACTATTGGCTCTTCCAAATTAACTATAAATTTATCCTTAAGTTGAATTACCTCATGTTCTCTTTACCAAAATTTTTTAACTCTTCTCTAATCACTAATCCAAGCACGCATACTAAAATGATAGGTCCAACTCCTAAACCAATAAAATCTTTGTCGGCTCTTCTCAACAGACATAGAATACTACAAGTGGTGAATAGCGACTGCATAACTTCACATCTACTAATCATCAAACTCTACATCCATGAATGTAACATCAATAACATTTCTTCATAACATATCCAAATGTGCAAGGCTCCATGATAACTATAGAGATAATCATTTAGAGAACACTACCTATAACTCTGTTAGGAACACTGCTGACACAAGCTGCTATATAACTATATGTACTAAGAGTTAACCTCTACATCCATGATATCATTTTGATAACATGTCCATTCTTTATATACTCATGGCTTACTAGATAAGTCCTTGATGAATGCTACTTACCATATGTTGTCATCAATGACAAACATATCGTCAGTACTGGCCTGCTGGCAAATCTCCAACAATCTCCCCCTTTGGCATTGATGGCAACATATGGAATGAAAAATACCACCAATCCAAATGTGACATTCTTTTATAACATTCTCCATTTCCTCATCAAAACTCCCCCAAGGATTAATCCTCCATCTGTTGCAATATTCTTTAATATTCTCCATTTTCTCAACTAAACTACTTCCATGACCAAATACTACTCCCCCTTAGTATATTACTCCTTTGCTTCTATTTTTCATGAGTGTATATATTACTCCCCCTTTGACATCAATGGCCAAGGGTGCCACTCATTTTAAGAATTGGTACTACTCCTAAGGTAGAGTACTCAACCTTCCATCAGTCCCTAAGGAATGATGCTCTTTCTTCTTTCTTCTAAGCAGAATTAGAGAAGGGGATTACTCCCAAATTCTCCCTGAGATACTCAAAAGTATCCTTTGGAAAGGGCTTTGTAAATATATCCTCTAAATGATCTTTAGTACTCACATAATCCAACTTAACTTCTTTCTTTGTCACTTTCTCTCTTAGGAAGTGATGCTTGATCTCAATGTGTTTTGTCTTTGCATGCATCACAGGGTTCTTTGACATATTGATAGTGTTGGTTTTATCATAATGAATAAAAATAGGATAATCAATATGAATTCCAAAATCCTTTATCATTTTCTTGATCCAAAAAATTGTAGAACAATTCAGGGCTGCCGTAACATACTTCACTTTTGTTGTTGACTGAGAGATACAATTTTGTTTCTTGCTTGTCAAAGTAAAAAGTCTGTCACCAAGAAATACTGCTCCTCCTGATGTACTCTTTCTATCGTCAACACATCTTGCCTAATCTGCATCAGTATACACATGAAGTTCAATATTTTCTAAATTAGGATACCATATATCATAGTCTATAGTGCCTTGCAAGTATCTAAATATTCTTTTTACTGCCATCAGGTGACTTTGTTTAGGCTCTGTTGCAAATCTTCCAACTATGCCAACTATATTGGAAATATCAGGTCTAGTTTGAGTAAGATAAATGTGTTTTCCAATCATAGACTTGTACAATGTTATATATACTACTGGTGAGTCATATTCTTTTGTAAGCTTGGATCGAGTTATCATAGGAGTCCCTACTGGCTTGCAATCATCCATCTTGAATTTCTTTAATATCTATTTCACATACTTAGACTAATTAATGAAAATACCTTTCTCTATCTACTAAACATTCAATCCCAAAAAATATTTAATAGGTCCAATCATGCTCATCTCAAATTCACTCTGCATCTCCTTAGAAAATTCATCACTAAGTTTATCATTACCTCTATAGATAATATCATCAACAAATATAGCTACAAGTAATAAACATTCATATGTCTCTCTTATGATTAGATTATAATTTGTTGCTCCTTTCTTGAATCCAATTTTAGATATATATCCATCAAGTCTCTCATACCATGGTCTAGGGGCTTTCTTGAGTCTAGAGAGGGCTTTCTTTAATCTACATACCATATCAGGTCTATCTGATAGGGTGAATCCTGCTGTCTGCTCAATGTATACTTCTTCTTTTAACTCTCCATTTAAGAATGATTACTTGACATCCATCTAATAGACTTTGAAGTTTTTGACTGTTGCATAAGATAGAAACAACTTAATAGCATCTAATCTTCTCACAGGTGCAAATGTGTCTGAGTAATCAATACCTTCTCTCTACGCATATCCCTTGCATACTAACCTTGTCTCATTTCTTACTACTGTACCATCTTCATTCATCTTATTTCTGAAAATCCATTTTTTTCCAATCACATTCTTATCACTAGGTCTTGGGACCAGTTCCGAAGTATCATTATTGATAATTTGATCTAGTTCTTCTTTCATAGCATAATGACAATATGAATCATTACATGCATCTTCAACACTTAAGGGTTCAAATTGAGATAGTAAACATACTACCTCATTACTTGCAGAACTCTTTGCTTTTGATCTTTTTGTGACTTTTCTGCTCTAATTTCCAATGATGTCATCCTTAGAATGGTATCTAGATGTAAACTTTGGAGCTTTAGGTGATACTATCTCATCTACCTTTGGAGTTTCTTCTTCACTTTTCTTAGGGTCATTAAATAAAACATCAATACTACCAAATATTTCTTCAACAACTATCTCAATAGTGGAGGGTTTGGGTTCTTCTTCAATCATAGGTGAGTAATCATGGTATCTTTCTTGAACCATAAAATTTTCATAAATCTTAACATGAGCACTTTCAATGATCTTCTTCAATCTTAAATTGAAACATATATAAGCTTTTCTTTTAGTAGAGTAACTAAGGAAAATACCTTCATTGCTTCTTGCATCAAACTTGCCTACTGCTTCATCCCTCATGATGTAGCACTTTCTTCCAAAGATTTTTAAGTATTTTACTGTGGTAAAATTACCAAACCATAGCCTATAAGGTGTCTTGTATGTGCTAGGCATTAATTGAATTCTATTGATGGTATAGACTGTTGTACTGAATGCATCTCTCCAATAAGTGTGTGCAACTTGTCCTTCAATCATAATGGTGCACACTATATCAAGGATGATCCTATTCCTTCTCTCTACAATCCCATTCTGCTGAGGGGTTGTAGGTTCACTTAACTATCTTGTTATGCCATGTTCTTTGCAGTACTCATATAATCTATCAGAGGTGAGTTCTCCTACTCTATCTGATCTTAGACACTTTATCTTTAGTCCGGATTCATTCTCAACCTTAGCTTTGAATATTTTGAACTTCTCAAAGGCTTCTAAATTGTCTTTCAAGAACGTAACCCACATCATTCTATAATAATCACCTACAAACTAAATGAAATGCATTTCACCATAGTATGATCTTGTTTGAGTTGGTCCACATAGGTCTGTATGAATCAGATCCAACTTGCTATCCACTAAATTATTCTTGCTTCTGAATGAATTTCTTACATGCTTTTCCATCATACATTCCCTACATATAGTATCAACTTCTTTTCTATGCTAGGTAGATCTCGTACTACCTTAACATTGCTTATCTTTACTTTGTTATCAAAGTTGATATGACATAGTATTTTATGGCACATCCAACTATGATCAACTTTAGAAACCAAACAACTTACTTCAGAATTAAGTTGAAAAACATTACCTTTAGTCTTTGAGCCTGAAGCAATCATAACACCATCCTTTTTGTTAAGGATGCACTTGTTGTGTTTGAACTCTAACTAATAGCCTTTATCAAGTAACTATCCAACACTAAGAAGGTTATGCTTCATACCATCTACATAGAGAATATTGTCAGTGTTGTTCTTTCCATCCAATGTGATAGATCCTCTACCGATGATAGGTTTAGGAGTGTTCTCTTGAAATCTAACCATGCTACCATTGTACTTGTCTAAATGAAAAAAACCTATCTTTATCACCTGTGATGTGATGCAAACAACCACTATCTATGATCCAATCTTTTCTTATGTGTTCTTGTGAGATCAAAGCTAACTTTTCCTCCTTTTTCTCATCTCCATTATTCATTTTCTCTATAATAGAAATGAATCCAATTTCATCTTCAGCTGAATCATCATCTGATACTCCATCTCTAGCATATTAACATTCTTTTAAATACTTAGGCTTGTATTCATTTTTAAACCTTTTAGCTCTTGTAGGATACTTAGATGCAAAGTGACTAATCTTATTACATGAAAAACATTTAAATGGCAAGTGGCCGTCATATTTCCTTTTTCCTTTCATTTCTCTTTTAGCAATCTTAGCGATGAAATCATCTAGTGCTTTGTCTTCATCATCATCATCAAAATTACTAGAAGTGCTTGTAGATTTCTTACCATGGACTAATGCTTTGAAGGTTGTCTCACTTTTAGGTTTTGTCTTCAATCTTGAAATCTCAAAAGGTAAAATTTTGCTAATCAAGGTCTCTCTTTTGAAATTTGATGTAAGTTGCATGGTCTCATCAAGGATGTTGATCTTATTTTCATACTCTATTGTGAGAGTGGTCATCAACTTATCCATAATTTATTCTTCTGAGATCTCTCCACCATTGTTCCTGCAACTACTTCATTAATCCTTTGGTTGTAGGCTTTGATGTTTCTTCAGGTAGCATCTCTAATGCATTGTACCTTTTCTTCCAAGTTTTTCTACATGCATCCTTTTCTTGTTTATCTCCTTCAAATATGTCTTCTAGGTGCGTCCATATCTTGTGGGTTGTATCTACTTTATTTATTTCTAAAACCTCACTATCAGATAGGGTGCTGATAAGGGCTTCTTTGGCTATAGCATTCTAATGAGACAATTCCTTATGCTTTTTAGAAGCATCATCTTTTGCAAGATTTGTTAAAGTAGGGATCTTGACTTCTTTGATAGTTACATCAAAAACTTCAAAAGAAATCCATTACACATGTGTCACCATCTTGTTCTTCCATTCAAGATAATTCTCTCCATCAAACTTAGGACATTCTTTTCTGAAGAATGCCATTTGATCAACCTCAATGTGTAAAACTTTCTCTCCGAGGTACTTGGCTCTGATACCAATTGTTAGTAATAGTCTCAAGAGATAATTGAGAGGGGGGAGGGGGGCTGAATCAGTTATCTACAAGTTTGAATTATTTATCCAATCAAGTATACTTAAACATAAAACATAAACACATTGAAAGAACACTTGAACACAACACCAATATTTTGGTTACGGGGAAACCCAAATAGGTAAAAAACCAACTGGGAATTGACACCCACTAAAAATATACACTAGTGATTTATGATCCTTGTTAGAAGATACTTAACCCTATTAGGAGTTATCTTTGAAATACATTTAGTACAGTGACCTTGTCAAGGGTCAGACCCTATTAGGAGTTTTTTTATAATTAACCCTATTAGGGGTGAGGAATCACTGTCTGAGAGCACACTGCTCAAAAGGGCTAAGGCTAAAACCTTCTAAATAACAAATACACACTATATCTAGATCTTGGTGAACTGCTCTTTGACCTATTGTTTGGATCAGTTCCAATGTATAGCAAAAACTCTTTACTTGGTCACATAGACCTTCTGTTGATGGCTCTACTCTTCTCTACTCTTCACAATCAACCATGAACCATACTTTAGCAATCACAATTGAATACCTATAAATATCTTTCCTCCAAAGGATATATAATCAAGTTGGCCTATTAGAACCACCTTGAAATCATATTAGAGAAACCATAACATCATCCAATAATAAATTTTTGAGCTCTACTAAGCATGCATCACAAATTGGGACCTGTCTAAATCAAAAATTGTAGACGCATGCTACACACTGTCAGCTCTACCAAATTAATTGTAACTTTCTCATTCATCTAAAATACCTCATGCAATCTTAACCAAACATTTTTAACTCTTCTATAATCAGTAATCCAAGGGTGCATACTGAAATGATAGGAGAAACTTCTGAACTAATAAAATCTTTGTCAGCTCTTCTGAACAAACACAGAATACTGCAGCTGGTGAATAGAGACTTCATAACTTCACATCTACTAATCATCAAACTCTGTGTCCATGGATGTAACATCAATAACATGTCTTGATCACATATCCAAATGTGCAAGGCTCCATGATAACTATATGAATAATCATTCATAGAACACTACCTGTAACTTTGTTAGGAACACTACTAAGACAAGCTGCTATATAACTATCTGTACTAATAGTTAATCTTTGCATCCATGATATCATGTTGATAACATGTCCATGCTTTATATAGTCAATTCTTACTACATACATCCTCCATGAATGCTACTTACCATATGTTGTCATCAATGACAAACATATAGTCAGTACTAGCCTGTTGGCAAATCTCCAATAGCATCTTGGGTCCTCGGCAATTCTATGTCACCAAAAGCATATTTGAGTTTGTTTGTGTTACTTAGTTCCTTCTTTGACCAAGTTGGTTCAGTTTTTCTCAGCTTCCCTTTTTCACTGGTGTTTCTCGGTAATGCTTGACTGGTGCTCGGTGATGCTTGGCTGGTGCTCGGTTGTCTTTGTCCACCGAGTGGTTTATTTTGAGTTCCTTTTGAAGCTGACTTGTACATTTATTTTGGGTCACAAATTTAATGTTTATATCCATCATTAGGAAGCATGTGGTCCCATATCTGACTATTCCTTCCATTAATTGTGGATCTGAAGGGAGACTCTGTTTGGTAGACTCTTGTATAAATGTAGTTGTTTGGTTAGAGTTTAGCAGTCAGTTCAGTTAAAAGATAGGAGATAGAAGATTAGAGATATTTTGACAGATTCTCACATGTTTGATAACTTATGTACTTCATTAGAATATTTGGTTGAAATTGGGAAGGCCTTATAGCTCGACATGTATGAATATATTGAAGTTAATATATAAAAGTTGATCTACATTCTCTATCTTACACTTTGTTTGTTTGCTTCCACATGTTGTTGAGTAGGGTGGATCTATTTAGGGTGTGCCATTCTTGGCTCCTCCTATCCTCCCTTGTGTTGGGTGGTATCAGATCAAAGTTAGATCTAGATCTAGGTTTGCGAATCTAGATTAGAAGGTTCCTTCTTGTGAAGTTGATTTGTTGTGGGGTAGCAAATTGCAATCTGACCTACAATTGAAAAGGGTTTTCAAGATGGTTTGTGGAAGGTGAGATGTGGATCCAAGATTGGAAGACATGTTGAGACAACTTTCTACTAGATTAGAAGCTATTGAGACAGCCTAGAGAAGAGGAAGACATCTTGAAGATGTTAGTGATGATGAAGTTGAGGAAGAATAAGACAATGTGGATCCTACACCTATGATGGATCAGGGTGAGGAAAGATTCTAGAAGGCTTTGACAAGTCTGAAATCTACACCACATTTCAATCCTCCTAAGTATGGTGGAAAATTGGATTTTGATGAATTGGTGGATTGGATCACTAAGATGGAGAAGTAGTTTGAGTATGAAAATATACCTGAAGATAAGAAAGTGAAGATTGCAAGCACAAATTTGAAAAGTCATGCATCCTTATGGTGGGAACATCTACAGTTGGATAGAAAGAGGAAAGGCAAAGACAAAATCAAGGTATGGAATAAAATGGTGAATAAATTGAAAGGAAAGTTCTTACCTTGTGATTATCAATTCAATCTAGTTAAGTGAATGCAAAGTTTGAGGTAGGAAGATAGCTCAGTAAAATAGTATATTGAGGAATTCTATAGATTAGATATCAGATCTAGACATGATGAAGATGATTTGGAAAGAATTTGTAGATACTTGAATGGTTTGAGGGTTTCCATCCAAGAGGAGATCAGCATGGTCAAATTGGAAAACATTGAAGGGGCTTATCAATTTGCATTGAAAGATGAGGAGAAATTGAACAAGAGACATGAGCAGAGACAAAGAGGTAGAGGTGGTAGACTCTATAGTGGGAGAGGTAGATCTCATGGTGAAAATAGTAGATCTAAACCTGAAAAGACAAATATGAATAAAGGCAAGATCGAGTGGAAAGGTGAAAGTTCCTTTAGAGGTAGAGGCAGTAACTACTGAGGTGGTTATAATAGAGGTAGTTTCTGAGGAACCTTTTATAATTATGGAGAAGAAGGATAGATCATTTGAGTGTACACATGCAAGTAAGAAGGATGGTAGCTACAGAAATGTCTTGGTGCAAGAAGAGTTAGTGAATGAACCTGAGAAAGAAAATAACTTGATGGTAAGAAGAGAACTTTGGAATGAAGATAAAAAGGAAGATTCAATAAGGAAAATTTTATTCAAGACTAGATGTAGAGTTTCTGATAAATTTTGGAATGTAATCATTAACAGTGGTACCTCAAAGAATCTAGCATTTGAGGAAATGGTTACAAAATTGTAGTTGAAAAGGTTGGAACATCCCAAGCCCTATAAAATTTTATGGATCAAAGCTGAACATACACTCTTGGTAAGTGAACAATACTATGTGAATTTGAAAATTGGAAGTACTATGATAAGGTGTTGTGTGATATCATGCCTATGGATTGTTGTCATATTTTTTTGGGTAGACCTTGGCAATATGATAAACATGCTATATATGATGGAAGATTGCATAAGTATACTATTTGGGTAGATGGTAGAAGACAAATCTTGTCACCATTGATTGAAGAACCTATTAGTGATGTTTTCACATCTTTGAAAGTTTACTTGATGGAAGGAAGAAATTTTTTTAAGGATTTGAAGAAGAATGATGTATGTTTTGTTGTGATTCCTCAAAAACAAAGTAGGGAAAGAGAAGATAGTGTCCTTGAGGAGATTGATAAGTTACTCACCGAGTATAGTGAAATCATTTCTAAGAATGTACCTAATGGTTTTCCACTAAAGAGAAGCATTGATCATTGTATGGATCTAATCCCTGGAGCTAGTTTACCGAATAAGGCACCTCATCGGTTAACACCTATCAAGAATCAGAAACTGAACTGACAGATTCAAGAATTATTGAAGAAAGGTTTGATCTGAGAAATTTTGAGTCCTTGTGTAGTACCTATTGTATTGGTACCTAAAAATAATGGAGAATGGAGAATGTGTACTTATTCCAGAGCAATCAACAAGATAACAATGAAATATGGGTTACCTATACTGAGAATGGATTATATAGTGGACAGTTTGACTAGAGCAAAGTATTTTACCAAAATTGATTTGAAAAGTGGATATCATCAAATCAAAATCAAAGAAGGTGATGAGTGGAAGACTGCTTTCAAGACAAAAGAAGGTTTTTATGACTGGTTGGTTATGCCTTTTGGTTTAACTAATGCACCGAGAACATTTATGAGATTGATGAATGAAGTTTTGAAGAAATTCTTGGGTAAGTTTGTGATTGTATATCTTGATCTAATATTTTGATATTCAGTAAGACCAGAGAAGAACATTTGTTGCATGTTAGACAAGTTTTGTAGAAATTTAAAGAAAAAAAGTTGCTGATAAATCTGAAAAAGCGTTCTTTCAGGAAAGAAGAAATTGTGTATTTGAGATTTGTGATTTCAGCTAATGGTTTGAAAATGGATCCTGAAAAGGTTGAAGCTATTTTGAATTGGCCTACACCTTAAAATGCTAGTGAAGTAAGATCATTTCATGGTTTGGCATGTTTTTATTGAAAGTTCATAAGAAATTTCAATTCAATTTGTAATGCTACGACTGAGACTATGAGACGAGACAAAAGAGAATTTAAGTGGACATATGGAGCTAATAAAAGTTTTGAGACTCTAAAGCATAAGGTTTCTGAATTGCCTATTTTGGCATTGCCTGATTTTAGTAAGGTATTTCAAGTGGAATGTGATGCAAGTGGTAGTGCAATTGGAGCTATGTTGTGTCAAGAAGGTAAACCTGATGCTTTCTTTAGTGAAAAGTTGAATAATGCAAAATGGAAATATTCTATGTATGATCAAGAATTCTATGCTATTGTTCAAGCACTAAATAAATTGAGACATTGTTTGATATGAAGTGAATTTGTATTGTATACTGATCATAAGGCTTTACAGTATATGGTTAGTTAGAATAAGTTGAATCAGAGACATATGAAATAGGTTGAGTATATAAAGAGTTATACATTTTTGATAAAGCATAAGAGTGGAGTCACTAACCGAGTTGCTGATGCATTAAGTAGAAGAAGATCTTTGATGACTGAGATAAAAATTAAAGTTCTAGGCTTTGATGAGATGAAAAATTTGTATGAAAATGCTCCTAATTTTTCTGATCCATGGAGAAAGTGAAGAGCACCTATTCAAGATCAACATACTACTAAGGGGGATGAATATTTTATGTAGGAGGCTATGTTGTTTAAAGGTATTCAGTTGTGTATACCAAGAGGACCAATGAGAACTCATTTGATAAAAAAGAAACATAGTAGTGGTTTGGCTGGATATTTTGGTATTGATAAAACATTGAATTTTCTTAAGGAGAAATAATTTTGGCCACAGTTGGATAAAGATGTTCAAAAATTTGTGAAAATTTGTGGAGTTTGTCAAGTTGCAAAAGGAGTGATTTAGAATACTGGATTGTATACACTAAGGTGATGATTCTATATTTGTTGTTGTAGATAGATTTTCTAAAATGGCACATTTTATACCTTGTAGAAAGACATTAGATGTAGTGCATGTAGTAGTTCTTTTCTTTAAGAAAATTGTCAGATTACATGGATTCCTAAGGAGTATTATCTCTAACCAAGATAGTAAATTTGTTGGATACTATTGGAAGACCCTTTGGAAGAAGTTTGGCACTGAGTTGAAATATAGTTTTACATTTCACCCACAAACCGATGGACAAACTGAAGTTTTGAATAGAATCTTGGGAAATATTTTGAGATGCTTAGTTGGAGACACACCAAGTAAATGGGATTCTTTGTTGGCACAAGCAGAGTTTGCATACAATAATTTAGTGAATAGGAGTACTGTAAAAACACCTTTTGATATTGTAAATGGCATACAACCGAGAGGTATATCTGATTTGAGAGACATTGCTAATGAAAGAAAAAGAAGTGTTGAAGGAGTAAAGTTTGTTGAATACATGAAGGCATTTCATGAAGATGTGAAACACAAGCTAGAAATGAGTAATCAAAAATACAAAGATAGATATGATAAATCAAGAAGACACAAGACTTTTGATGTTGGTGATGAAGTGATGGTTCATTTGAAGAAAGGAAGATTTCCTGTTGGAACATATGGAAAGCTAAAAATGAAGAAGTTTGGGCCTTGCAAGATTTTGAGGAAATTTGATAGTGGAAATGCATATGAGATTGAATTACCTGATGACATGGATATATCACCTATATTCAACATTTTTTATTTGTACGATTATCATGAACTTGATGAAGACATGATGGTACTGATGAAATATCCTAAGAAGTAGACAGAAGAAGTTAAGCAAATTTTGGAGAAAAGAGTTGGCAGAAATACAAGAGGAAAATAGTATATGGAGTATCTAGTAAAATGGAACAATATACCAATTGAAGACAGTTCATAGATTTCACAATCTGATTGGATTTAGCTTGGGTTGCATCAACTTAATGATTCAGAGAATCATTCTCAAATAACCCCAGGTGTCTGATGCAGGAGCATCTTAGGTCCTTGGCAATCATGTGTCACCAAAAACATATTTGAGTTTATTTGTGTTGCTCAGTTCCTTCTTTGACTCAGTTCGTTCAGTGTTTCTTGACTTCCTTTGTTCACTAGTGTTGCTCCGTAATGCTTGACTAGCCCTCGGTTAATTCCCTGGCACTCGGTGATGCTTGACTAGTGCTCGATTGTCTTTGTCCACCGAGTGGTTTATTTTGAGTTCCTATTGAAGCCGACTTGTGCATTTATTTTGGGTAATTTATTTAATCCTAGTATCTACCATTGGGAAGTGTGTGGTCCCAAATCTGATTGTTCCTTCTATTAATTATGGATCTAAAGGCCGACTCAGTTCGGTAGACTCTTGTATAAATTTAGTTGTTTGGCTAGAGTTTAGTAGTCAATTTAGTTAGAAGATAGGAGATAGAAGATTAGATATATTTTGATAGATCCTCACATGTTTGAGGACTTTTGTACTTCATTGTTATATCTAGCCAAAACTAGGAAGGCCTTATAGTCCAACATGTATGAATCTATTGAAGTTAATATATGAAAGTTGATCTAAATTCTCTCTCTTCCACTATGTTTTTTTGCTTCCACGTGTTTTTGAGTAGGGTGGATCTAGTTAGGGCATACCATTCTTGGCCCCTCCTATCCTACCTTGCATCATAGTAGCAATATGACCAACTTCTTTTCAGTTAAAACATGCTAAAGGTAATTTACCCTTATATCTACATTTACATTTAGGTAACCTCTAGGCCATAAGACCTTCAAGCTCATCAAGGTCATCATCAGTGTTATTGTTAATATGATCCCTATTATTTCTACTACTAGACTTACCGATATTCAGAGAAGACATGAAAATAGACTCAAAAGATGGAACAATACTATTATAAAAATTGTTCAACTCAAAAGTTGTTAGCTTACCAAATAGACTATCAACAGTAAGAGTGTTGTCAGGTGCAGACCTCATTTCATGTATAGTTGATATTCTGATTGCATAAGGAGCTAGCAAGGTCCTTAGAATTTTTCTTACCATTGTATCTTCATAGATGTCACCACCAGATCCTCTCATATCATTGACTACCTCCTTTATTGATGAAGGGTGCTCCCCTTAATACCACAAACACATAACAGAAATAGAGAAACAACAACAATATGCAAGAACAGAAAATTGGCTTCTTATTATCTCCACAAATGTGGAATTACAAACTTTCAGAATTACAATATGCAAAGCCACATGGGCATTCCCTTACAATATTCTGTAGGACAAAGCCTCGAATCAATACCCAGATCTACTACCCAAAACTATTCTGAACTGCCTAAGACAATAATACAGCCTTCCTTATATAGGCAATTTTCCACCGCCTGGGAAGGTTCCAGAATTTTAGCCAATAAGGCCGACCAAACTTAGAATTATTTTTTTATTTTACATTTCATTACATCATAGTCGGCTCAAAATAAATTTTGAAACCCGAACAGAAATTTTGAAGAAAAATCATTTTCCGCCATTTCAAGTGACCCAACTTCCGAAGACCATAAGTCATCACCAGTTGACCCGATTGACTATTGTAACCCCATTTCGGAAAGGGCGCGAGGAGCTCTACAACTCCTGAATCAAGCAAGCTTCATTCAGCCCAAAATTTGACCTCATCCGGGGCCTCTAAAGCCTTCAAAACTGAGTTCAAAGTTTCTGTACCCTGCTGCCAATACCGAAAATCTTCAATATCTTCCAATATACACTTGATCTGGCAATGAAACTTTACTGGCAGACTTATATGACCAAAATGAACCTCCAAGAAAGAAATCAGATCATTCTGAGCACATACAAAAATTACCAAAAATAGTAACTTTCCATAAATAGCAGCTCTGCACAAAATAGCCCTTATTGAATACAAAAATAGAAATATTTTTGGGTGATGCAAGATTGCTCTTACACCCAGGATGCTCCTGCATCAGACACCCGGGGTAATTTGAGAAGTGACCCTGTCACGACTCAGGTGTGCAGAGGAAAGCCAAGATGGCTAACCTCCTCCTTTGTCAGCCATGATGAATCTTCAACAGGTCGTCCTTTCCACTTGACCAGATATTCTTCATATGTCCTGTTCCTTGTGCTTCTACCAACACGACTGTCCAGTATATCTTCGATCTCCTTAGTGTCTGAACTAGTTGCTGGAATACTCCACTGTGCTGCTGTGATCTCATCTTCAACACCTCCTTCATGATACTCTGTCAGGTCTGAAATGTTAAACACTGGTGAAATATTTAGCTCAGCAGGCAATTCTACCTCATATGCGTTTCCTGAATCATGTTTCTTCAGTATCCTACATGGTCCAAACTTCTTCATTTTCAGCTTGTTATATGTACCAACTGGAAACCGCTCCTTCTGCAAATGAACCATGACTTCATCACCAACCTGAAATTCTTTATACCTCCTTTTCTCATCTGCCTTAGCCTTATACTGTGCGTTCATCTTGGTAATATGCTTCCTCACCTCCTCATGGATGTTCTTCAAGTGTTCTGCAAAATCCTCAGCTTCAGCACTACTTATTTCTCCTTTATCTATCTTCCTCAATTCAGATGCATTTCTTGGACTACTTCCATATACAATCTGGAATGGTGATTTACCAGTGCTCCTATTGACAGAATTATTGTATGCAAATTCTGCCTGTGGTAAAATCAAATCCCATCCTGTTGGCTTATCTCCAACCAAACATCTCAGCAAATTTCCCAAACTCCTATTCACCACCTCTGTCTGTCCATCAGTCTATGGATGATGTGATGAACTAAACTTCAAATCTGTCTTCAACTTCTTCCACAATGTACGCCAGAAATATCCAACAAACTTAGTGTCCCGATCTGAAACTATGGTCTTTGGCAAACCATGAAGTCTCACTACTTCTCTGAAAAATAATTCTGCTACATGAACAGCATCATTAGTCTTCTTGCAGGGAATGAAATGTGCCATCTTTGAAAATCTGTCAACCACCACAAAAATTGAATCATGTCCCCGCCGAGTCCTCGGTAAACCAAGAACAAAGTCCATGCTGATATCCTCCCAAGGCTTCTCTTTGATGAGATTCTCCCTCATAGAACTTCATGGAATGCACAACTGACTCCCTCTGAATAGCATATCATCCTGGATGATGAAATCCAACCATTTCATCCTGTCTAGAGTAACAGGTTCTATACAAGCTTTCCAAGCTTCACCAAAATCAGGATCCTCTGGATACAAATTCTTGAGTTCCTTGAACCCAACCACTTCAATCTGCATTTCTGTCAGCAATAGTTGCCTTCTGCTAAGAGCATCTGCAACCCTATTAGACTTTCCACTCCTGTGTTTCAAAACAAATGTCTAACTCTGCAAAAACTCAACCCATTTCAAATGCCTTTGATTCAATTTTCCTTGACTATTCAAATATTGCAAAGCTTGATGATCAGTATACAAAACAAACTCCTTAGGAAGTAGATAATGTCTCCACTTCTTTAATGCCTGAACTATAGCATAAAATTCTTGATCATAAACAGAATATTTCCTCTTGGCATCATTTAACTTCTCACTGAAATAAGCAACAGGTTTACCTTCTTGGCTCATAACAGCTCCTATTGCAGTACCACTAGCATCACAATCTACTTGAAACACCTTATTGAAATCTGAAAGTGCTAAAACAGGTTGTTCTGTAACTTTTTGTTTCAATAATTGAAAACTTTTTTCTGCTCCTTTAGTCCACTTAAACTCTTTTCTATCCACTCTCATTGTTTCAGTCAAGGGTCCACAAATACTGCTAAAATTTCTGATAAACTTTCTGTAAAAGCTAGCTAGACAATGAAAAGATCTTACCTCAGTAGCATTCCTTGGAGTAGGCCATTCAAGGATAGCCTGTACCTTCTCTGGGTCCATTTTTAGACCTTCTCCTGAAACTACAAATCCCAAATACACTAACTCTTTCTTCACAAAACTGCACTTCTTCAAATTAATCAACAGTTTCTCATCTCTCAACTTCTCAAACACCATACGAATATGAATCATATGCTCATCCAATGTCTTACTAAAGATCAAAATATCATCTAGGTAAACAATGACAAACTTACCTAGAAATTCTTTCAGAACCTCGTTCATGAGCCGCATGAAAGTGCTCGGTGCATTGGTTAGCCCAAAAGGCATGACTAACCACTCATACAGTCCTTCCTTTGTCTTGAAGGCAATCTTCCATTCATCTCCTTCTCTGATCCAAATCTGATGATATCCACTTTTCAGATCTATCTTTGAAAAATACACAGCTCCACTCAAACAGTCCATAATATCATCCATTCGTGGCAATGGAAACCTGTACTTGATTATGATCTTGTTTATTGCCCTAGAATCTGTACACATCCTCCACTCTCCATTCTTCTTTGGTGCTAATACCGCTGGTACAGCATAGGGACTCAAACTCTCACGGATCAATCCTTTCTGTAGCAGTTCATGTACTTGTCTGTTCAACTCCTCACTTTCTACAGGTGTCATTCTGTGTGCTGCCTTATTCGGCAAACTCACTCCTGGGATCAAATCCATTTGATGACTGATCTTCCTGACTGGTGGTAATCCATCAGGCACGTTATCAGATACAATATCCTGAAACTCATTCAACAAATCTGCAACTTCTACAGGAACATCTTCTACTTCCTCTTTACCAGCTTTTGGAATTAAAGCAAAACATACATGCTCATGCCTCATACCATCTAGGAAATTTCTTCCATCAACAAAAGTTATCCTTGCATTACCACATACCTTATCTTCAGTCTCCTTCAATGGTTTTAGCTTATGTCGCACTCCATCCTTTGTCAGGGAATAGGTATTCGCACGGCCATCATGTACAGCACATCTGTCAAACTGCCATGGTCTACCCAACAACATATGACATGCATCCATAGATATGATATCACATAATACCTCATCTTGGTATCCGCCAATCTTGAACTTCACCAGGCATTGTTCATTGACCATGACCTTGTGGTCATCCTGTACCCAGGCAATCCGAAATGGATGTGGGTGTTTCTGTCTCTTGAGCTTCAACTTTGTCACCATCTCTTCTGACACCAAATTGTCAGTGCTTCCACTATCGATAATCACATCACAACATTTACCTTCACACTTGCACCTGGTGCGAAACAAGCTCCTCCTTTGCTCAGGTTCATTCTCACCACTCAACAGGACTCTTCTGTTAATCAACGTTTCTCCTCTTTCAGCATCTTCAGAATTTGATGATCTGGCATCTTCATCTACATGTGCAACTCTGGCCTGGCCTTCATTTCTCCTGTCTGTTCTACCTTGGCGCTGGGGACATTCAAATGCCCTATGACCTTCTTCTCCACAGTGAAAACATGTTCCACGAAAGCCACCTCTTCCAGATCCTTGTCCTCTTCCTCTTCCTCTTTGATCTCTATTATTCTGATCCTAGAAGCGATTGGAATTATTTCCCCGCTGATTCTGACTGCTACTAGCCTCATCCTTTTTTTTTGGATCTTCATTTCGGCCACCATATGACCGTCCACCAGATCGTCCACCGCGACCTCTTCCGTTTTGTCTGCTCTCAAATTTCTTGTTTAGCTTTTCCTCTACTTTTAGGGAAAACTGGTATGCCTCCTCAATACTGTTCATTCGAACCAGATTTAGCTCCTCCTGAATGCTTGGCCTTAACCCATTAAGGTATCGGGCAACTTTCTCCTTATCAGCTTCTGCATGGCCTGTTCTGATGAGAAGTCGATAGAACTCCTCTGTATACTCCTGAATAGATCTTCCTGCTTGCTTCAAACTTTGCATTTTATTTAGTAGATCAAGCTCATAATCAACAGGAATGAACTGTCGCTTCAATTTATCCACCATCCGATCCCATCTCATGATTTTCTCCTTTCCCCTTCTATTTCGCTCCAACTGAATCTCTTGCCACCATATCTTCGCATGACCTTTCAGTCTGGCCTTCGCAAATTTGACCCTATCAGGATCCTCAACATCTTCATACTCAAAATATTCTTCACACTCATTGATCCAGTCGATCAATTCCTCTGGGTTAAAATTTCCAGAAAATGTAGGAACCTCAATCTTAGGTCTTTTCCCAATCTTGGAAATCGCCCGAAAAAGTCTTTCTTCCTCCTGGTTCACAATTTCAACTTCTCCTTCTTGATATTCTTCTTCAGCTTCATCCTCGCTTTCGTCTCCGACATTAAGATTCATTCCTCTGTGAATCTCTTCTTGCAATGCTCGCACTTGTCTCTGCAGCTCTCTAACCTCAGGTGTTACAACACCAGCTCTTCCGCCACGTTCCCTTCGTGGAGGCATTTTCGCGATGCGCGCTGAAACCCTAGCCACGGTCCTGGTGCAAACTGCCTCACAGTCGGTGATCTGTTTACACACTCAAGAACTCCTGCTCTGATACCACTTGATGAAGGGTGCTCCCCTTAATACCACAAACACATAACAGAAATAGAGAAACAACAACAATATGCAAGAACAGAAAATTGGCTTCTTATTATCTCCACAAATGTGGAATTACAAACTTTCAGAATTACAATATGCAAAGCCACATGGGCATTCCCTTACAATATTCTGTAGGACAAAGCCTCGAATCAATACCCAGATCTACTACCCAGAACTATTCTGAACTGCCTAAGACAATAATACAGCCTTCCTTATATAGGCAATTTTCCACCGCCTGGGAAGGTTCCAGAATTTTAGCCAATAAGGCCGACCAAACTTAGAATTATTTTTTTATTTTACATTTCATTACATCATAGTCGGCTCAAAATAAATTTTGAAACCCGAACAGAAATTTTGAAGAAAAATCATTTTCCGCCATTTCAGGTGACCCAACTTCCGAAGACCATAAGTCATCACCAGTTGACCTGATTGTCTATTGTAACCCCATTTCGGAAAGGGCGCGAGGAGCTCTACAACGCCTAAATCAAGCAAGCTTCATTTAGCCCAAAATTCAACCTCATCCGGGGCCTCTAAAGCCTTCAAAACTGAGTTCAAAGTTTCTGTACCCTGCTGCCAATACCGAAAATCTTCAATATCTTCCAATATACACTTGATCTGGCAATGAAACTTTACTGGCAGACTTATATGACCAAAATGAACCTCCAAGAAAGAAATCAGATCATTCTGAGCACATACAAAAATTACCAAAAATAGTAACTTTCCATAAATAGCAGCTCTGCACAAAATAGCCCTTATTGAATACAAAAATAGAAATATTTTTGGGTGATGCAAGATTGCTCTTACACCCAGGATGCTCCTGCATCATTTATTTAGTTTGTATATTGTACTATATTCTCTCCTTTCATTTTTATATCGTCAAACCTACCTCTTAGGCTTTTAGCTCTAGCTCTCTTGACATTAACATCACCACCATAGACTTGAACTAGTTGGTTGCACATTTCCTTTGAAGTAATACAATCTTTGACATCCTCAAATTCAACACCTGATAGAGCAGCAACAATCTCTATCATAGTCATGTTGTGTTCATGTCACTCCTTCAATTGATCAAGAGTCAAAGGTCCAGTTGGTGGTTGTAAGTAGCCATTCCCAAGTAGATTTAAGGCAGAATCTTTGATTCTGGATATGTGAAGTTTCATTTGAATTTCCATATGGTAAAATTGTCTATGTTTAGCTTTGGCACCTCCCTCTTATATATTTTTTCATCTTTCTTCTAAAGTCCTTAAAACTTTGTTCCAAGCAAACAATGCTCTGATACCAATTGTTATAATAACTAAGAGGTGGGGTGAATTAGTTAGATTAGTTATCCAATAGTCCTAATTACAAAATAATGAACACTCTATGCCTTTACGAATTACCAGTTAATTACTCACATTGATTACCCACCAAATCAAATATGAAACATGTAAAGTATGATAACCAAACATTCATCATAGAAACACATAACACAAATATTTAACATGGAAACCCTATTAAGGGAAAGAACACCTCGGACTGGTAACCCAAAACATTTTTCACTCTTCTAAAGTGATCTCGATGAAGAGCCAACCCTATTAAAGATTACAAACACACTGTTAGGTGTGACCTTGTTAGAGGATTTAAGACTAAAAGTTATCGTTCAACCAGCATTCACTATGGGGTCGATAGGATAAGAATGTACATTCATTGAATGACATGGGGTATATCATAAGATGGTTAAGTCCACTCAATTAAGAGATTTTTCTGTATCAATGGTTAAACTAAAATAGTAATTCATCTGATTACAATACAACTCAAATTGTAGATTTTTAGATATATTCTAAGCCCATACAAGTCCTCTAATCAATATATCAATTCACTTCTTCAACATTCATTAACTTACTAGCCTTTGGTAATAGCTCTCTAACACTCGGTGATGTTCTATAGTTCAGTTCTCCATCAACCAATTTTATCAGGCATGCATGAAATTGTATTCACACAAAATATCTACAGTCTTCTATATTTTGGTATGTTTCAACAATGAATCCAATACCTCTTATATAGACAAGTAAACCATTTTATTTTCATCCATCAAATTTTGCCACTTAATCTCCTTCATTGATTTTTTTTCTTAAACCTTCCTCGGTAGATGTGTCAAAAACTTCTTTCAATTTCATCCTTTAGATCTTCTTCAAATTTTATTAGTCGTGGATCTCATAACAAACTTTATCTTCAACCTCGAAATCATAACACTTTCCAGCTCATCAATTTTTGTCATCTAAACTAAATATTCAATTTTTTCATCCATACTCGATTAACAAAGAAATACATCGATGAAGACAAGCTCGGTTAATATTGTTGCTCGGTATATGCTATACTAGCTTGATGTATACTGAAGTGCTTCATTTACCAACCACATTGCTTTGTTAAGTTTATCTTCCAACTTTATAGCAGATTAATGCAACATAATCAAGTCAACTATATGAAGTCATAGACTCATCAATAAGTTACCCAAAGTATTCCTTATCCTCATCTATCATATCCATCTTCCTCCATGTAGATATCTCAATTCATCATCTCTTTCTCCTTTCTACAGATGTTTAGATATTTGAAACTAGCATGATAAGTATTATCAAAACTAGTTGACATAAATGACAACAAAATAAATGATTTAATTATCTTACATATCATTTTAGTACTTGGTGATCTCTAGTCACTGATCTTCAAGTCATTCAGGTATCCAATAAGTGTTATTTCATCAACTACAATAGAAATAAACTAGATAATAAAGATAAGGGGAAAAAGGCATATTATTTAGTTGAAGATGCAGACACTGACATCGACACAGATGATGACACTGAGGTAGTATTTGTTGCAATGAAAGATGATTTAGAGGAAGAAGAAAGGTATGTAAAAACAACACTCATTTTTGAAATTACTCAAAGTGGTACTTGGATCATTGATAGTGGTTGTACACATCACATGACTGGTGATGAAGATAAGTTTGATAATCTTAAGCATTATAATGGAGGGCCAGTAAAAATGGGTAATGATACACCTTTCACAGTTAAAGAAAAAGTATCTCTATTGATAAATGATAATATCAAATGTGTTAATGCTTATTGGGTAAAAGGACTAAATTACAATTTCCTAAGTGTAGCACAACTTAACAACTCAGGTCACCGAGTGTCATTTGAAAGTAAGAAGATACAAATATATGATGAAAGTGAAAAGCTTTTTGGAATAGGAGGACAATCAAAATGTAACTTATTCTATCTTGACAATGTTGAGACTTCTTGTTTACTAGTGAAAAATGAATATGCATGGTTATGGCATAAAAGGTTATGTCATCTAAATTTTGATAACATGATTAAGATCAGTAGAAAGAGAAAAGTTATAGGACTACATAGGCTAACTAAACTAGATCATGTTATGTGTCATCAATGTTAGAAAGGGAAGAAGAAAAAATCTAGTTTCAAAAGTAAAGACAATTCAACAAAAAGAATCTTGGAGCTAGTTGACACTGACCTATGTGGTCCCATGACAACTAAAACCTACTATGGTGATAGATACTTTATTCTGTTTATTGATGACTATAACAGATTAATGATGTTAGGAATAATAGTCCACAATACAATGAAGAAGTGTTAGAATAACTAAGAGGGGGGAAAATCAATCAATCACTATCCTGAGTCAAAATGTATAATCCAAAAAAAAATACTTCAACTTCTGATACTCAGTAAAATAAAATACTTATTATGTTAGTTCTTTTACTGATTACTAGTCTAAAACATATAGTAGTTACCGATCAAATTCAACATGTAATATGCAAATATCACATCAAACAAATATCACAATCAACACATAACACAAGAGATTTAATGTGGAAACCTTGTGAAGGAAAAAACCACCTGGGACTGGCAACCCAAAAATATTCACTCTTCTAAAGTGAGGTTGGTGAACACCCAACCCTATTAAAGGTTACAAACACAATGTTAGGTTTGACCTTGTTAGATGATTTTAGACCAACCATTATCATCCAACCAGCATTCACTATGGGGTTGACAGAATAACAATGTTCATTCTATGAATGATACATAATAAGACTTTCTTAGTCCACTCGGTTAAGAGATTTGACTATGTACAATGGTTAAATATGTAACAGTAGGTGATCTTCCTTAATAAAACTTCAATTGTAGATATATAGATCAATATTGAGGTCATAAAAATCTTTTTGATCAATGTAATACTTCTTATTCAACAATATATCAACTTACTCTCCTTCAGTAGTTACTTTTTGTCACTAGGTAATGCTCTACAGTTGGGTTTTACTTAACCTATATGATTAGAATGCATGAAAACTTGTTCACGTGATAATTATGCAGTTTTCTTTTCTTCCAGTAACTTTCATCGTGAAATCATCAGTCTCTTATATAGACATGTAAACCGCTTTCTTTAAATTCTCCATCAGATTTTGCCGCTTAATCTCATAGACTAATTTTTCCACTTTAACCTTCTTCAGCTGATGTGTCAATAACACATTTCAATGTGCTCCATTAGATCTTCCTTGAATTTTGCTACCCATTGATCTTTGTAACAAACATTATCTATTACCTCCAAATCATACACTTTCCAACTCATCAATTCTATCGGCTAAACTAATCATTTAATTCTTTTTGTTCTACTTAGTTAACACAAGCTCAATTTACACTGTTCTCGATATACACTATACTTCATTGGTGTATACTGAAATGCTTCATTAACCAACAACACTGCTTTGTGTCTTTAGGCTCTTTTCCTCATCATAGATGAATGCAACATAATCAATTCAATATCATAAGGTCATAGACTCATCAACAAGTTACTCAATGTGTCCCTTATCCTCATCTATCATATCCATCTTCCTCATGTAGATATTTTTGTTCTTCATCTCTTTCACCTTTCTCTAGATGTTTCGGTATAGTAACTTACAAGATAAGTGTTGTTAAACTAGTTGACATCAATGACAACATAATACTGATTTAATCATCTTACATATCTAGTCAATCATCTCGGTGATCTTTAATCATAGATTCTTCAATTAGATTCTAAATCAGTTGTAGTTCATCAATCTCTCCCTTTCACATTGATGGCAACTCAAGTAATATGAAATATACCATACACGTACCAAACATGTATTCTACAACTCTATGAACAAATGTTGTACAAGCTCTCCCTAGCCTAATATGTTTAATTACTATGTTACTAAATAGCATTACAAAATATTGCTTTGACATTCCACATATATGCTCTTTTTAGCTCTCTTGTTCCTGCATCTATTCTCAGTAACTAATCTTCAATTCTCTCCCATTTTTTTAGATTATCTCTACCTTAGATAGTTCTCATCAGTGCCTATTGTTTCATATTGTTTATCTCTCCCTTTGACAACAATGTCAAAGAAACAATAAACAAATAGCTCTTCATTAGCCAAGTAACTCTTTGTTGTTCATTGCATTCTCTGTATCTCTATATAATAATATGTCATTCTGTTCCAATAGTTTTCATAGCTTTAGACATGATCCAAAGTGTGAACTATGCTACATCAAAATGTATGATCTTCTGATAAGATTAGGCTAATGTAACAACCAGATCACATTAGTGACCAGTAGACAGGGGATGGACCCCAAGTCTAGTCCTCAAGTATTCAAATGTATCCTTCGGTAGAGGCTTTGTAAATATGTCTGCAAGTTGTTCTTTAGATGTAACAAATTCTAACTTCACTTGATTCTCCTATACTTTTTCTCTTACATAGTAATACTTAATAGATATATGCTTTTTCTTAGAGTGCATCACTGGATTCTTTGAAATGTTAATGGCACTAGTGTTGCCATAATATATAATCACTGGCTCAGTGATTACCTCATTCATTCCTTCCAACACTTTCTTAATATATGCAATGTTTGAGTAATTAGTAGCAGTAAAAACATACTCTACTTCAGCTGTAGACTGAGAAATACAAGCGTGTTTCTTACTTTTCTAGGTTACAAGTCTTTCACCAAAGAAAAATGTTGCTCTGGAGGTTCTTTTTCTGTCATCTACATTTCCAGCCCAATCAGCATCGGTGTATACCTTCCCTTAAAACTTTCCTTCCTTAGGATACCATAATCCATAGTCCTCTATTTTCTTCAGGTATCTTAAGATTCTTTTAGTAGAAATCATGTGTGATTCTCTAAGGTTAGCAGAAAATCTAGCAACAATTCCCATAGCATGTGCTATATCTGGTCTACTTTGGACTACATACATTAACTTAGCAATCATGAATTGGTAAAGTGTCTGATTTACCTCTATGGTTTCATCTTCCTTTGTCAATTTACATCTAGTAGCCATCAGTGTTCCCATAGGTTTAGCATCTTCCATTCCAAATATCTTTAGTACTTCCTTTATGTATTTAGATTATGTGATGAATATCCCATCACTCTGTTGAATCACTTGTAAGCCTAGAAAGAACTTAATCTCTCCAAACATACACATTTCAAATTCTTGTCTCATCTCATCAACAAAGGCTTTACATATGTGATCTTGGCCTCCAAAAATAATATCATCCACAAATATCTCAGCAATAAGAATAGTATCATCAGTATCTCCTTTCATATACAAATTGATGTTCTCACTAGTTCTAACAAATCCAATACTTAACAAGTAAGTATGCAGCCTTTCATACCAAGATCGGTGCTTGCTTCAAACCATATAAAGCTTTATGTAGTCTACATACCATGTCTTTGTTGTCTGGATCAACAAACCCTTCAGGTTATTCTATGTAGACTTCTTCTTCAAGTATACCATTCAGAAATGCTGACTTCACATCCATTTGATAAACTTTGAATTTCTTGTGTGTAGCATATGAAAGTAGCATTCTAACACCTTCTAGTTAAGAAATAGGTGCAAATGTTTCACCATAATAAGTGACTTTGTCCTATGCATATCCCTTGCATACCAATCTAGCTTTATTTCTTGTTACCTCACCATTTTCATTCATCTTGTTCCTAAAAATCCATTAGTACCAATAACATTCTTGTCCTTAGGTCTGGGTACTAAAATCTAGGTTTCGTTCTTCTCTATTTGTTCTATTTCCTCTTTCATTGCATTAATCCATTCATCATTCTCTAATGCAACTTTTACATTATTTGGTCAAATTCACAAACTAGACATGTACCTTGTCTTGCTTTGCTCCTTGTTTGCATGCCAGCTTGTTTGTCTCCAATAATTTGTGTCTCAGGATGATGTTGTTGGGAATATTCTTAAAATTCTGAGGGTTTTTGTCCATTCTGATGGGTTAATCCTCTGGTCTGTAAAGTTTCCTAGGTCCAGGTGTCGGGAGTTCTTCAAAAAATTGACATAACCCTATTTCAAAATCCTTACCCTAGGTCTTGTCCTTGAAAGATTTCGAATTCATGTCAAAACCCCAAAATGCTTGCCACTTTCAAAATAAATCCTAAGTCATTTTCTTTATTCCTTTTCAAGCGTTACTTTTTAAGTCACTTAGGTCCATTAAAGAGCACATGCATTTTTTAATACGCGGGGGTTATATTTCTTTCTAAGTCTAGAAACCCGGTGGTATAAATAACATTTTCCTATGTTTTAAGTTCATCCAACTATGAATCTTCAAAGAAGATCTAATGACGGTCATGTGTTCGCATGGAATCTTTTAAGCCATGCGAACATGTGAAATGGCCGTTGATCTTATAACAAAATCCGGATGTGGAAACAAGGTGGGACCACTGACAAGTATCTTACAAGTGGCGGCCTTCTATTTGTCGAGATCAGTGGGGCCGGTAACAGAAGAATCTCTAAGGTTTTAAAATAGTAAAGAGAAGATCGAACAGCTGTCATATAATCACATGGGATCTTTTAAGCTATGCGATTATGTGACAGGCCATTGATCTTGCATTGAATCAAGTGTGATTCCCTAGTAAAAACTTTTGACAGATGTACATAAATGATGTGTTCTCATTGGTTAGCTTCAGCAAACACCGGTGCTCGAAAAGAAAGAAAGTACCTGACATTCTACCAGGTGTCACAAACATGGAATTTCTTTATTAACAAAGGCAAGGTGGGACCAACGGTTTAAAAGAAGACAGTGACGGTTAGTGGTAACAGGTTTTCAAATGTTTGCATAAGCTTCTTTTAAGCTATGCGATCATGCGAAAAGCATTACATGTTAACGAAGGAAAGTTACAAGAGACCGCCAGGGACAGAAAGGTAATGTGACGGTTAGTCACATGTTTGCGTGAGTGATTTTTAAGCCATGCAATCATGCGATAAGCCATTGGATCATCTGCTAATGAGGATCAATGGTTCTCATTCAAACTAAAGGTAAAATGGTGCAAAGTAAGGTTTCCCATTGAAGAAGTGACAGTTCGCTCTTCCGGAGGAGTAATTGTTTCAATCATGCTGAATTAATTATTGACAAGACTACTTTAAGTGGCTCATATATCAGAATTTTGCACACTTTCAAAAGAACAAAGAGATCAAAATTTGTAGAGATTCAGGCGTGAAGATTTTTGAGGTTTGGCTACTTTTCCTAGGTGGTTTCTGAGAAAAAAGGTAGGTAAAATTCTTGTGCAATTTGCTTCCTTATTGAAAGAATCATAGCTCTGTGTTTAGTCTATCTTGCAAGAGTTTTTGTTAAAATAAACCTTAAAATGGCCCCAAGGAAAGAATTGTCAGGTAAATTAGAGTATAGTGAAAGAGGTTTGCACGAGGATTTATTGCAGTTACTTCCTGGCTCTTCCACTACCTCGGTGAAGAATAAGAGTTTGATTCCCAAAGACCCTAGGGTAAAAATAGCAGAAGGTTTATATGATATGGCGAGTTTTATTAGAGAGGCCAAGATTGGTACTATCAATGCAAGAGGTGACTCTGATACCACAGGACTAGAATTGTTCAAAGTAGGTTTTAGTCAGAGAAATGCCCCTCATCCTGCAAGCAATATATGGCGATTTGACTTAGGAAAACTTGTCATGCCTGGTGTCTTTTTAGATGTAGATTTGATGACCCAGGTTGCAAAAAATTATGATCCAATCACTAAAGAAATTAGGGATGCAAAGGGGGTGTTATTGTTTAAGGTTTCAGCTGAAGAAATCAGGAAGGTGTTCGGATTGAGTGAACCTTCAGAAAGTTTGGAAAGAATTAACTTTGAAGAAATAAGGAAAGTATACAATGCACAAAGGAACTATTATAGAGGCAAGTTGTTGAAGGATTTTTGCACCAAAATTGGGAAAATGGTTGTTGTGGGGCAGAACACTCTGGAGCCTTTTAAAATAGAATATTTTGATCTCAGAGCTAGGGGTGCATATTGGTCATTGTGTCAAGTTTTTGGAGAGGATGTTAGTGATAGGATGCCAATACACTTGATGTGCATGATGATCCAAATTTTACATGCACACGTGTCTATCACTTTTGATTTTGCTCCTTTCATTGCTGAATTAATCCATAATGGATTAGTAAAGATTCAAAAGAATGAAAGTGATAGACCCTTTGGCTGGTACTCTTTCATAATGTACATGTTTCTATTCAAAGGAGAAAGCTATTTTGAACAAGAAATGGAATTGGTGAGAAAGAAGGATGGTGAAGACATGCCAGTCCAACTATGGAGCCTCACAATGACCTGGGATAAAAAGGATCACAGTTTCATCAATTTTGATAAATGTTTTGCAGCTAGACTCAGGAAGCTGTTTGTTTTAGATAACCCAAGAATCCCAACGATGTTAGCATAGCTTGTAAGGCCAAACCAGTTTTCCAAGAGCTTAAACATCGTACACAATTGGGGAGATGTTATTCTCTACAATGTATCAACTGTTATCAGATTGTATGGTTTTAGGGGGACCCCTTTTATACTGCCCTATCAAGTACCCCTTAGGATTGGAATTGTAGAGTTTTTGAGGCAATTGGGAGATATTGAGGAGTGTGCCCTCACTAGGAAAGGCAAGGGAACTTTATTCCCAAATGTTACCATTGCCCATCAATTCATAATTACCAAGGGTGGATGGGTCTACATGGATAAAATTCTGGCTCCATACCATATGGCTACTGCAGTTGCTAGAACAGCAGATCCAGAAGGATTTTATAATGAAATGTTTAAAAAGAGAGCCAAGTGTGCCATGATCAACCATATTTTTAATTTCCCTGAAGATATCATCAGGAATGTAGCTAAAATATAGGAACAAGAGGTCATGAAAGAAAAATGGTTGGTATACAAGAAGACACTAGATTTTATCCGACAATTTGATTCAGGATGGGATCCCCTGAAAAGCATAACTCCAATGGGGAAGAAAATAGACACTCTCATGAATTGTTTTTAGGATGTTTTTCAGACTTTAAATGAGAAGAAGGAAAAAGTGATGAAGGATGATCCAGAAAAGGCTAGACAATTGTTGAGCAAGCCTGTGTTTGCAAAAGGGTTATCCCCGGGGAGATATGTGGTACAAAAGAAGTCTGGTTACAATGTGGTGATACTAGAACAAAGCTAGCAAAAGCAGATGGATAAAAGGGATATCCCATCAACCTAACAATAGGTTGGAAAACAAAAGGAAATTGTGGAGATCCATGATTCTCCTCCTCAGATTTTTGAAGATATTGTTGATTCTCCACCCCCATCAAAAAGGAAATGGTTGGAAGAGAGACCTATTGATGTGGAAGAGAAGTACTCCCCATCACAGTCTCCTATAAGAATTTTTGATGACCAAGAGATTGCAGAACAAGTACAGCAAGTAGATGCTCTAGGTTAGATCTTCATGACTTATGAAGAAGTAAATGAGGGAGTCCCAGAGCTACCAGAAGAACCTAAGTTGGATCTAACAGTAGGGGAGTTAGCAGGTACTGAATTGGACCCTGTAATCAAGCAAGCTTGTGAAGAGTTTTTGGTTGATGACACTTTTGTTAAAACTAGGGCCTTTATGTAGTTTCTTTGGAAATTAAACATCAAGCAATTTTAAGAAATTTTTGAGAAGAGACATGAAGTGAATCCGGATAAGGATTTACAAGTTATAGAGGAAGAAGTGAAAATAGAGATGACTGCAAAGTTAAAAAAATCACTCCAAAACAGGGAAGAGATATGGTAAAGATGTCAGGAGTACCGATCCTCCCAGAATGGGATATATTTGATGCGGTAGTGTTTGATGCAGTCAGAAAACAAACCACTCCTCTCCATAGGACTCTAGAAGAAGCAGAACAAGTTGTTAAAGGAGTCACTTTCAGTGATAATCATCAAGCATTGGTGATGTGGTCTTTGAGGAAGAATGAAAGTGATAAAGGAAAGCAAATTGTCAAAGATGACCTCTCAGGGAGTTTAATTGTGAGAAGAGTTACTGATACATCTTTGGTGGAGGCATCAGGTATGGTAATGGCCATGGCACAATTAACAACAAAGGTGGCAAAAAAGGAAGCTAGAGAGAAAGATGAACTCACTACAAAACTGGAAACAGTCTTGAAGGTTTATGGTGAGATGAAATAGGGGATTCTTGAGAGAGATATTCTGATTTCATATTTAAGAAAGAAATTGGGAGAACAGGGCCCAATACAATTATCAGAACAAATTTAGATAGCTTCCTCCTCTGCAGGGCCTTCCTCATCAAGCCCCATTATTGAACTTCCCCCTTCCCCTTCTCCTCCTTCCATGGATGAAGAAGATGTTGATCAATAGGTAAAGAATAAGTTAGCTGATAAGATAAAAGGTGTTGTGTCACATTTTTTTGCCAAGGTGAGACATAAAGAAGTATACAAATCTGCAAAGCAATTGGTAGATGTCTTAGTGACTTTTCAGAAAGAGGTGGCAACCGTGCACAAAATTTTGGAAAGATGGACTGCAAGGAAAGATACTCTGAGGTCATGGTTTGATCAAAATAAGGATCAATGTGTTGTAAATATTGAGCTTGCAAGTACTTACAAGGTTATCGAGGATCTTTTTGATTTTGAGGTAAACAGGGAGAGTATAAAGAGAAGGTCAGAAATCTTAAGAACAAGATATTTCCAAGATGATTTCTAAATTTTCCCTGGTCTTATCAAGGCAGATGGGATAATCAAGGATAAAGGTCAATGGATGGAGCAAATAGATAGATGAGTGCTAACTAAAATAAATGACATTCTTGGTACAGATGATAATACCCCATTTGTACATTTTATTGAACTCCTTTAGGATGCTAGGTTATACTTTGCTAATGTGAGAATAGAGGTTCATCAGTTGCTTGCTGAGTGGGAAAAGTTGTCCCCAAAGAAAGACGAGGTCCTTGCCTTTCATTGGCCAAGTGAAGAAACCTACATGACTTGGGAATCCACGTATCTGTCAGGAGATTTAGAAGAAAGGGAAATCAGGTGAAGAGGTGGCAGGTGTTAGTATCCCAAACTTTTGAAAGTCAAGGTAAAAGGGACAAAAATGTCAAACAAGTTATCATAGACACGAATGTGACACCTGGCCAAATAGAGTTGCAGATGGCATCTGATCTAGAAAATGAGGGAGAGCAAGTTTCAAACAAAGAATGATGTAAATTAGCCAAATGGTGGTCATCATTCATGCAACAAATTTAGCAACTGCTTTGAAATATCTTTAGACAAAGATGCCACCTACGGGACTGTTGGAAATAGATATTTGTAATCTGTTGTTGCAAACAACTTTCCCGATTTGTAATCTTGTTTTTAATGCAAGATCTTTTAATAGCCATTTGAAGCTTGTTGCATCCTTTTGAGGATTCCAAGATGGCTGATTGGTATAAGTAGTATGTCCTTGTTCATTTCAAGGGAGGTTGAGAAATATACTGTAGAGGCTTGACACCATTGTTGAAATCTTAGAATATTTTATCAGATTTTGAAGTGTATTGATACAGTGAGATTTTATTGGAATATAAAAGAATTCCCTTGCATGATTTCAATTGTCTTCTTGTTTGAATTATATGGCTTTTGTGTATTGAATCTATAAGGTAGTTTTGATATACCATTTACAAGGTATCTATGATTTTAATCTCTCACTCCTTTCAAGGAAAGGGTAATGTCTTTAGGTTAATTTCTGAGAGCTTAGGAATTTGGAAAGAATTTGATGATCAAACATGTTTAAGAGAGGATGAATTGTAAGGCACTTCATCTGGGATTTGTTTGTGTTTCATTTAGAAGATTTATGTAAGTATATATTTCACTGTTTGACTCTATACCTGAAGATAAAGCACTGGTCTATCCTCGATTTGCAGAGATCTCACCCTCAACAATTTTCAAATAATAATTTACTTTCATGTATATTTTGAGTGATTGAGAAGATAAAGTTTATATCAAGGATATAAACTATTGTTGTGATCCTTTCAAGAAGTAGATCTAAAGGGGGTTAACCTACCCGAGTTCAAAGCTTGAAAAGAAGGAGTTTATCCTTGTCACACTTGCCATTTTTCTACAAATAAACATTTGCTTCCATTAATATCATCATGGAGCATTAAGTCTAAATATAGGTACACCCACCTGGGTCTATGGAGCCTGAAGTAGAAGAAGGATGTGGTCCTTATCAATTAGCCTTTTCCCTATGATAATATGGAGTTGAGAACCCGAGAGTCAAGTTTGAAAATTGTATTGGCAATTCTACATGAAAAAGAGTTAATAGATGTCTCCTGACAAATCTTGCCAGTACTCAGTCTCTTCTTTCATGTTCATCCTATTCAGGTTCATTTTCTTGCTTGGTAGGTCCATCTTGCTCATCAGTTTCTCTTTCCTTTTGTTCTATATTATTTTCCTACTGACTGGTTATCACAGGCTATAGCTTCGGTAGATACTCTGGTTGTTCAATGTAAGTGAATCTACCATAGTCTTCTGGTTCCTTTCTACTTTCCTCTATGTTCTTGTCATCCAACTCATCAACTCGTACATTAGTAGTTTCAATCATTTTATTTGTAACCTTATTCAGACATTTATATGCTTTACTTTTAGTGGAATATCCCAAAAATATCCCTTAATCACCTTTTGAGTCAAATTTAACATTTCTCTCATCTTTCAGAATAAAGCATTTACTTCCAAAAATCCTGAAATAACTTACAGTAGGTTTGTGTCCAAACCATAGTTCATAGGGTGTCTTGTTGGTGTCCTTCAGTTGTACTTGGTTAAGAACATAAAATGAAGTGCTGATAACTTCTCTCCAATATGTTTGGGCAACATTCTTTTGCAAAATCAGTGTCCTCGCACACTCAACTATTGACCTATACCTTCTTTCAGCAATTCCATTTTCCTGGGGTGTCCTCGGTGCAGAGATCCATCTTTTAATACCATGCTCATTACAGAAATTAGTAAATTCATCAAAGATAAATTCAACTCCTCTATCAGATCTTAAGCATTTCAATTCCTTACCAGTCTCTTTTTCTTTTTTTTCTTTATACCACTTGAACATCTTAAATGCTTTAGATTTTTCTTTTAGAAACATAACAATCATCAATCTAGTATAGTCATCAACAAAAAGAATAAAGTATCTATCACCATAATAACTCTGAGTTCTCATAGGACCACATAGATCAGTATGAACCAACTCAAGTATCTTCTTTGTTGAATAATCCTTACTTTTGAAACTAGATTTAGTCATTTTCCCTTTCTGGCATTCATGACACATAACATGATCAAGTTTTGACAAGTTAGGCAGACCTCTAGCTCTTTTCCTTTTATTGATCTTAATCATGTTATCAAAATTCACATGGCATAGCATTTTATGCCACAACCAAGCATCTTCATTTTTCATCATCAAGTAAGAAGACTCATTAGTATCAAGATAAAATAGATTACCTCTTGATTGTGCACCATTTCCAACTAGTCTTCCTCCATCATCAAATATTTTCACTTTCTTGCTCTCAAAAGTAGCTCGGTGACCAGAATTGTTCAGTTGTGCCACACTTAACAAGTTATAGTTTAGTCCATCTACCCAATAAGCATTATCACATTTTATCCTATCATTTATCATCAAGGATCCTTTACCTCTTACCATATAGGGTTTATCATTACCCATCTTAACTGATCCTCCATTGTATTCTTCAAGTTGATCAAATTTCTCTTCATCACCAGTCATGTGATGTGTATAGCCACTGTCTATGATCCATGTATTATTTTTGTTAACTTTAGAGATTAGTGTTCTTTCTACATGTTTTTCTTCTTCCTCAGAGTCATCTTTCATAGCAACAAATACAACTTCTACATCATCTCAGAATTAGATTCAGATTCATTATCTTTGGCTATGTAACATACATTTTTCCCTTTGTTGTGAGTATCTTGGTTGTCTCTATTATTGTATCAGTAGCTCCTATTGACTCTCTTGCAATAGCTTCCTTCAGATCGATCTTTGGATCTTTCATCATCTTTCTTATGCAGACATCTAGCAATAATGTGGCCAACCTCTTTATAGTTAAAGCATGCTAAAGGTAGCTTACCTCTATATCTTCCTTTTCCTTTAGGTAACCTTCTAGCCATAAGAGCTTCAAGTTCATCAAGCTCATCATCGGTATTGCTATCACTATCATCATTCTTATTATTCCTACTACTAGACTTACCAATCTTTAGAGAAGACATAAAAGAAGACTCAACAGTCAGTACAACACTATTATAAAATTTATTTAGTTCAAAGGTTGTGAGCTTACCAATCAGAGTGTCAAGAGTAAGGTTGGATGTAGCCCTTATTTCATGAATTGCAAAGATCTTGATTGCATAAACTAGCAGTAAAGTTCTGAGAATCTTGCTTATCACTGTTTCACCATCAATAACTCCATCTTATGCTCTAATAGCATGTACTACCTCTTTTATTCTATTTGTGTACTAAACAATATTCTTACCTTCCTTCATCTTCATATCATCAAATCTACCTCTTACGCTTTCAGCTTAGGCTCTTTTAACATTCAAATCACCAATGTAAATTAAAGATAGTTTATCCCACATTTCTTTGGCAGTAATGTAGCTCTTAATATCTTCAAATTCAGCATCGGTATAGGCAGCAAAAATCTCCATCATAGTAATACTTTGTTCATGCCTATCTCTTATTTGATCAAGAGTTAAGGGACTAGGTGTCAGTTCAATGTAGCCATTCTCCATCAGTTCTAGTGTAGAATTCCCAATTCTAGATATGTGCAACTTCATCTAACTTTGCCATACTGTGAAGTTCTATTTCTTCAATCTTGGCACTTCCCTATTATACATTTTAAGATCTTTGTGCTGAAGTCCTCAAAACTCTATTCTAAGAAACTAATGCTCTGATACCAATTGTTAGAATAACTAAGAGGGAGGTGAATCAGTTAATCACTATCCCAAGTCAAAATGTATAATCCAAAAACAAATACTTCAACTTCTAATACACGGTAAACTAAAATACTTATTTTGTCACTCCTTTTACTGATTACTAGTCTAAAACAAATAGTAGTTACCGATCAAATCTAACATGTAATAGACAAATATGACATCAAACAAATATCACAATCAACACGTAACACAAGAGATTTAACGTAGAAACCCTGTGAAGGGAAAAACCACTTAGGACCGGCAACCAGAAAATATTCACTCTTCTAAAGTGAGGTCAGTGAAGACCCAACCCTATTAAAGGTTACAAACACACTGGTAGGTGTGACCTTGTTAGAGGATTTTAGACCAACCGTTATCATCCAACCAACATTCACTATGGGGTTGACAGGATAACAATGTTCATTCTATGAATGATACATAATAAGACTTTCTAAGTCCACTCAATTAAGAGATTTGACTATTTACAATGGTTAAATATGTAACAGTAGGTGATCTACCTTAATACAACTTCAATTACAGATATACAGATCAATATTCAGCTCATACAAAGCTTTCTGATCAATGTAATACTTTGGATTGAACAATATATCAACTTACTATCCATCGGTAATTACTCTTTGTCACTCGGTAATGCTCTACAATTGGGTTCTCCTTAACCTATATGATCAAAATGCATGAAAACTTGTTCACATGATAATTCTACAGTTTCCTTTTATTCTAGTAGCTTTCATCGTGAAATCATCAGTCTCTTATATAGACATGTATACTATTTTCTTTTTTTCCATCAGATGTTGTCACTTAATCTCATGCACTGATTTTGCCACTTTAACCTTCCTTGGTTGATGTGTCAATAACATGTTTCAATCTACTCCATTAGATCTTCCTTGAATTTTGTTAGCCATTGATCTTTGCAACAAACATTATCTGTTACCTCAAAATCATATACTTTCCAGCTCATGAATTCTATCAGCTAAACTGATCATTTAATTCTTTTTGTTCTTCTTAGTTAACAAAGAAATGTGTCGGTGAACACAAGCTCAGTTTACACTGTGTTTGGTATACACTATACTCTATCGGTGTATATTGTAATGCTTCATTAACCGACAACACTACTTTGTGTCTTTAGGATCTTTTCCTCATCATAGATGAATGCAACATAATCAAGACAATATCATAAGGTCATAGACTCATCAACAAGTTACTCAATGTGTTCCTTATCCTCATTTGTCATATCCATCTTCCTCATGTAGATATTTATGTTCTTCATCTTGTTCACCTTTCTCCAGATGTTTTGGTATAGTAACTTACAAGATAAGAGTTGTCAAACTAGTTGACATCAATGACAACATAATATTGATTTAATCATCTTACATATCTAATCAATTAGCTCGGTGATCTTTAATCATAGATTCTTCAATGAGGTTCTAAATCAGTTGTAGTTCATCAAGAGGTGGGGAGAGTGAAATAGTTGTATAATAGATTATTAAACTTTAAACTTTAAGCACCATAATATCAGATCTAATGAGCACAATGAATGCCAACACAATAACACAATATTTTGGTCTCAGGGAAACCTTGTTAAAGGTAAAAAACCTAGTGGGAATTAGCACCCACAAATGATGTACAAAGAGTATAGTTATCCTTGTTAGAAGATAAAGCCTTATTAGGAGCTTATTGAAACATTAAAGCACATAGTCCTTGTTAGAGGATAGACCATGTTAGGAATCAAGAACAAAAGGGAGGGCTCACTGCCCAAGGCTCACTACCCAAAGAAGGTTAAGTCCACCTTTAGAACTCACTGTTCACAAAATAAGTGTATATTAAGAAATACATAATCTTTTGAACTATTTGGTAGCAACTATCTTTTCTTGAATAGTTCCAATGAAGTCCACCAGTAAAACTATACTCTATATACAGTAGACACAAGCTCACATCTTTTGCAATATCTCTATATCACCTTGTAATTTACATCTTTTCCAAAGAAAAGACCTTTCATTTATACCTTTTTTTAATTCTTATAAATAGGTCAGCCCATAAGGCTTTTCTAATTACAAATAATTACATAAACCCTTGCTAAGACACACACGGTATCTAGGGCAAGTTTGCAATGATTACATTACATTAATTAAGGACTGACATCCTTAATTCAAGTTCACCACCTATCATACATGTTACATCTTTGTAGTTGGCTTCCAAATAGATCACCTACCAGAGTGCATGCCATAGTTGATGTAATCCTACATTCTATACCTTACATAGTTTATAGAAAATTGCCCAATATTCTATCTTTCATCTTTGAATTTCACATGTACCGATTCCACATCACCAGAAAGCTATACACAAAACTCAGAGACTAACTTTGTCATTTCTCACTATCATAGTTAGTGACCATTCTTTACTAGAACATCTATAACTCATCCAATATGAAACATTACATGATCCATTCTTGGATATAAGATCACAACATCTGAAACATTCATATAGTGTTTGTATACTGTGATTACTAGTCTAATTCCTTCATAGAAGCATATGTTGACACCAGTGACAAAACACAAATGGCAATAGTATGAGTTCCCATTTAGTAATGTAGTGATTAAACATATTAAATGCCTCAATCACCTACCCATGCATTATAAATATCCAACAATCTCCCCCTTTGGCATTGATTTCAACATATGGGAAAATCTTACCCCAAAGTTATATCATTCCAAAGTCCTGCGACCACACAATCTCCCCATACAGTAGGTATTTTCTCATAGAAACACTCCCCCTTTAACAGCAATGACAAAGGGTGCCATGAGTCATCAACTACTTTTCAACATATTTCTTCCACTATCACTCCCCCTAAGGAGTAGATCCCTATACTTAGCCTAGATTATGATAAGGCTTTGAAAACCCCTGGACTGATGCACCTCTACATCATTTAATTCTAACTAAGAGGGGGCTCAACCCCTATCATACCTCTAAGATATTCAAAGGTATCTTTCAATAGTGGCTTTGTGAAGATGTCTCTAATATGTTCTTTTGTACTGATATATTCTAATTTGATTTCCTTTTCTATCACCTTGTCTCTCAAGAAGTGATACTTGATAAAAATATGTTTAGTTTTAGAGTGCATCATTAGATTCTTTCACATATTCACTATACTGGTGTTATCACAATGGATAACAATAAGCTCATGAAAAATTATTCCAATGTCTGTCAGTATTTGATTCATCTAAACAATTTGAGTGCAGTTTATAACAGAAGCAACATACTCTGATTCAGCAGTAGATTGTGCGACACAATCTTGTTTCTTACTTATCTAGGAAACCAACTTTTTCCCAAGGAAATATGCACCACCACTAGTACTTTTTCTATCATCAATATTCCCTGCCCAATCCACATCAATATAAGCATGAAGTTAAAAGCTATCATTTCTGTCATACCATAAGCCATAGTCTATGGTTCCTCTTAGATACCCTCAATATCCATTTCATAGCAGCTAGATGTGTTTCTTTAGGTTCTTCCTGATATGTAGCCACAATTCCAACAGCATTAGCAATATCTGGTCTGGTGTGGGTCAGATATTGTAATCCTCCAACCAGTAATCTATACAAGGTGTGAAAAACACATTTTGAATCATCATCAATTGTTAGCATATTACTAGTCACCATAGGTGTTCCTACTCGTTTACAATCTTCCATTCCAAATTTTCTGAGTAATTATTTGAAATTCTTGGTCTGAGAAATAAAAATACAATTCTCATTGTGAGTTATTTGCAATCTAAGAAAAAATTTCATTTCACGTATCATGGACATCTCAAATTCACTTTCCATTTCTTTAGAAAATTTCTTACATAGACTGTCATTACCTCCAAAGATAATATCATCCACAAAGACTTCTATTATCAGGATTACATCTTCACTAGTTCTTCAATACAAATTATTGCTTGCATAACCTTTCCTAAATCCAAGCTGAAGTAGATACTTGTCCAACCTTACATACCAAGCCCTAAGAGCTTGCTTCAAGTCATATAGAGGAAATCCATCTAGTTGTTCTATATAAACTTCTTCAAAATCTCTATTCAGAAATGCAGATTTCACATCCATGTGATAAACCTTCAACTTTTTTTGTGCAGTATAAGCCAAGAATAATCTTACTACCTCTATTCTAGCAACATGAGAAAATGTTTCTTCAAAGTCTATGCCTTCTTTCTATGAGTAAGCTTTGCACACTAGTCTTCCTCTGTTCCTTACAATAATTCCTTCTTCATCCATTTTGTTTCTAAAAACCCATTTTGTTCCTATTACATTTTTTTAAGGTCTAGGAACTAGTTGCCAAGTATTATTCTTCTTTATATGATCTAACTCTTCTTTCATATCATTTATCCAAGATTCATCTTCTAATGCATCATCTATAGTTTTAGGTTCAACTTGAGAAATGAAACAAATTTCTTCTCTAACCTTCCATCTAGTTAGCACTCCCTGACTAGTATTTCTAATAATTTGATTTTCAAGATGGTTATTCTTTACATACCTTGGTGTTTTAGGAGTCTCAGTAGCCTTACTTGTGCTAGCATCACAAGATTCACTTTCTTCCTCAACAAGTTCTTCTTCTTCTGCAATGGTAGTAGTTTCTTTTATCTTTGAAATGTGAATACTATAATACATTCTTTCTTGTATCCGAAACTTCTCATCTATTCTTACATTGTTACTTTCAATCATCTTTCACAATCTCAGATTCAAACATTTGTAAGCCTTTCTTTTAATAGAGTAACCAAGGAAGATTCCTTCATCACTTCTAGCATCAAAGTTCCCTATCTCATCATCTCTCTTGATATAACACTTACTACCAAATATTATGAAATATTTTACAGTAGGAGTATGATCAAACCATAATTCATAGGGAATCTTACTTGAACCTTCTTTGATTTGAATTATGTTGAATGTATACATTGTTGTTCCAACAACCTCTCTCCAATGTATATGAGATACATTCCCTTAAATCAACATTATCCTAGCAGCATCTAGTGTAGTCCCGTTCCTTTGCTCTGCTATCCCATTATGTTGTGGAGTCCTAGGAGCAGATGTTTATCTCTTTATCCCATGCTTTTTGTAGTAGGAATTGAATAATTCTGAAGTAAAATCTCCACCTTTGTTTGACCTTAAGAACTTAATCTTTAAACTTGATTCATTATCTACCTTTTCTTTGAACAATTTGAATTTATCAAAAGCTTCTAATTTCTCTCTTAAATAAGTAACGCACATCATTCTAGAAAATTCATCAACAAAGAGTATAAAATACCTTTCACTATAGTATGATTTTGTTCTTGTAGGTCCATATAGATCTGTATGTACCATATCAAAATTCCCTTTTGATGTATATGCTATACTTTTGTAACTACTTCTAGTCCATTTTCCCATAACACATTCTCTACATATAGTGTTAGATGGTTTCACAATCTTTGACAGATCTCTTACTGTATTATCCATACTTGCCTTCACAATATTATCAAAATGAACATAACAAAATTTTCTATGACATAACCAACTTTCATCTACCTTAACAAAAAAACAAGAGGCTCTAGATGTGTTTAGTTTAAATACATTACCACTAGATTTCAAACTAGTTGCAATTAGTTTTCCTTCCTTAGTTCTGATAAAACATTTACCATTAACAAAACTTAACTGAAACTCTTTATCCATTAACTATCCAACACTCAACAAATTATGTTTCAATCCTTCAATAAGTAGTACATTGTTTTTAATAGTCTTTCCATCTAGAGTGATGGATGCTACTCCTATGATAGATTTAGGGAGATTGTCCCCAAACCTCACAACTCCTCGATCATACTTTGCTAATTTAAAAAACTTGTTCTTATCACCAATCATATGATGAGAGAAACCACTGTCAATTATCCATTTAGTTTTCTTGTCAACATGAGATACTAAAGCTTTTTCTTCATGTACCGGTTCATCTCTAATAACAACAAATCCAATCTCTTCACAATATAAATCACCATCATAAGAGATTCCTTCACTAGCATAATAAAATTATCTATCCCTTTTAATATTTTCATAATTAGGTTTGTACTTAGAAACTCTTGTAGGACATCTAGATGCAAAATGACCTACCTTATTACATGAAAAAGATTTTAAGGGTAACGTGCCTTCAAACTTTCTCTTACCTATTTTTTCTCTTCTAGCAATCAGTGCAACAAGTTCATCCATCTTTCTTTATTTTATCATTATTTGTTCCCATTCCTCAGCATACTCACCAAGCTCTTCTTTTAGGTCTTCTTTGCTAGTGCTCGGAAGTGCAAATAATTTCTTGTGTGTGGATGCCTTAAATGTAGATTCAACTTTAGGTACAACTTCTCCTAATTCTTTATTTTCAAAATTATTTATCTTTACAATTAACATCTCTCTACTAAAGTTTAGAGTTAGAGGTATAGTTTCTTTAATAGACATAGCCTTGAACTTGTAAGCAGGTGTCAGTGATATGAGGATCTTCGCAATAAATTCTTCTTCATCATAGGTGCCTCCACAATTTTTGATTCCAACTACAGCTTCTGTAACCCTTTAAACATTGGCCCTAATGCTTTCATCCTCATTCATTTGAAGCTTCTCCATCTTTGTCTTCCAAATTTTTAAATTCTCTTATTTGGTATACTTTTCTCCTTCATATAGTGCCTCTAATCTTTCCCAAATTTGGAAAGCTGAATCTAAGTCTTTAACTTGAGTACACTCTCCTTCAAAGAGTGCGTTGATTAGTCATTCTCTTGTGATCATGTTCAATGAAAATATCTTATTTTCATCCTCAAAAGAAGTTGTCAATTCATCTTTGGTCTTTATAGCTACCTTGTTCCTTGTAATCAGCCAATAGTCGATCCCTAAACAAAATAGGCAAGTTCGCATCTTGTTCTTCCAACTGTCAAAGTTTTCAGTATCAAACTTTAGACTATCCTTCCAGTAGAATGCCATCTCAAAGATCACCTCAAGCTGTTAACCTTTCTCTTTGAGGACCAAAAGCTCTGATACCAATTGTTAGGAATAACAGTCCATAATACAACTAAGAGGGGGGAGTGAATAATTTATATAACATATTATTAAACTTTAAAATTGAAGTACCACAATATCAGATCCAATGAACAGAATGAATACCAATACAATAACACAATATTTTGGTCTAGAGGAAACCTTGTTAAAGGTAAAAACCTCAGTGGGAGTTACCACCCACAAATGATGTACTAAGAGTATAGTTATCCTTGTTAGAAGATATAGCCCTGTTAGGAGCTTATTGAAACATTATAGTACATAGTCATTGTTAGAGGATAGACCCTTTTAGGAGTCAAGAATAAAAGGGAGGACTCACTTCCCAAGGCTCACTTCCCAAAGAAGATTAAGCCAACCTTTAGAACTCACATTTCACAACACGAGTGTATATTAAGAAATACACAATTTTTTGAATTGTTTGGTAGCAACTATCTTTTCTTGATCAGTTCCAATGAATTCCACCAGTAAGCCTCTGCTCTACATACAGTAGACACAAGCTTGGAGATTTTACAATCTCTCTATATCACCTTCTTTTAATTTACATCTTTTCCAAAGAAAAGACCTTTCATTTATACCTTATTTTAATTCTTATAAATAGGTCATCCCATAAGGCTTTTCTAATTACAAACAATTACATAAACCCTTGCTAAGATACACACGGTATCTAGGAAAATTCTACAATGATTACATTACAACAATTAAGGATAGACATCCTTAATTCAAGTTTTCCATCCATCATACATGCTACATCTCTATAGTCAGCTTCCAAATAGATCACCTTCTAGAGTGCACACCATAGCTGATGTCATCTTGCATTCTATACCTTGCATAGTTCATAGAACATTCTCTAATACTATATATTTCATCTTTGAAGTTCAGATGCACTGATTCTACATCACTAGAAAGCTATACACAAAACTCAGAGAGTAACTCTGTCATTTCTCATTGTCACAGTTCATGACCAGTCTTTACCAAAACATTTATAGCTCATCCAATATGAAACATTACATGATGCAATCTTGGATATAAGATCATATCATCCTTCTGAACTCTCATTTGTCTTCACAACATATAAAACATTCGTACAATGTCCATACACTGTGATTACTAGTTTGATTCCTTCATAGAAGTATATGTTGACATTAGTGACGAAACACAAATGACAATAATATGTGTGCCCATTCAGTAATGTAGTGATTAAACATATTAAATGTCTCAATTACCTCCCCACGCATTAGCAATATCCAACAAATGACTGTTATGTTTTTAAAAGAGAGATATGAGGTATTTAAGATGTTTAAATGGTACAAAGCTAAAGTAGAAAAAGAAAATGGAAAAGAAATAAAATGCTTGAGATCTGATAGACGTGGTGAGTTTATTTCTGATGAGTTCACTAGATATTGTAATGAGCATGGCATCAAAAGATAAGTTTCTGCACCTAAAACACTGCAGTAGAATGGGATTGCTGAAAGGAGAAATAGATCTATTGTTGATTGTGCAAGAACACTGATGATAGAGAAAAATATTGTATAGATGTATTGGAGAGAAGCAGTTGGCACATTTGTATATGTCTTGAACCTAGTACAATTGAAGAAAGAAATAAACAATACACCCTACAAGTTATGGTTTGGATACACACCAAGTGCAAGTTACTTCAAAATTTTTGGTAGCAAATGTTTTATTCTAAAAGATGATAGAAATGGGAAATTTGACTCTAAAGGTGATAAGGTAATATTTCTTAGATATTCTACTAAAAGTAAAGCTTACAAGTGTATGAATAAGGTCACTAATAAGAGGATTGAAAGTGCTAATGTCAGAGTTGATGAATTTGTTGATAAAAATGATGAAGAAAGCACAAGGGAGTTGGAAGAATATGGTAGATTTTCTTATGTTAAAGATTCAGAGTATGTACTGAAGCCACAGGCCGAGATGACTGAGCATTAGGAAAACAACACCGAGGCACATTAAAGAGAAACTGGTGATCAGGAAGAAGATACTGAGTAAGGAAATAAACCTGAACAGAATGAAGAACAAAGAAGAGATCAAGTGCTAGCAAGATTTGTCAGAAGACATCATCCTGAGAATCAAATCATTGGACATAATAAATTTGGGATGCTAATGCACGAGTATCTAGGGCCTTGAGCAATCTCACTTTACCAAAAAAATATTTATGGTTCCTGCACCTATTTGTTGTTTGATTTGGAGTTGTTTATTCTCTTGGTTTCTTGCTTTATGAAGCTAATACATTGTAGTGGACCTAATTATGAGCATTCTCCTAAGATTGCATGTCCTAATACATTCAAACTTGGGAGTTATCATAGTTTTCCTAGGACATCAATTTTTCACCACTTTTGCTCATGTAACTATAATAACCCAAAATTGGCACCTATCAATTTCAATCAATTTTGGGGCATTCCTTAAATTTCTACATCTTCAAAGTCCTACTTTGGTAGGCAATTTTCTCTCTCCTACCTGACTTTACTTGACTTGATGTCAATTGCAAAAACCCTAATTACATTAATTAAATATTTTAATTAATTCCTAAAGTCTTTGACTTTTATTAGCTAAATAATCCCTATGATAAATTAATTTAATTCTAAAGTCCTAAGTGCTTTAAATTAAAATAAAATCTACCCCGTTTAGCTAAATACCCATAAAAGGAATTAATTAATGGCTTGATTATTTGAATGGACACTCTTATTTGAATTAATATTTTAGATATTTGAAAGGTCCCCTATGTGGCAATATCCATTCTTTTAATTAAGTGATTCATGTCTTTTTGTCTCAATTGGGAGTGAAGGGTCAACCATTTCAAATCAAGAAACTCTTCATTCCTCATCTGGCTTTTTCTATTTAATGAACCTCATTTTTCATTCGAAGCAGGGCAATTTTGAAAGCACATAGACTATAGAAATTTTTTTTCTCAACTATTTACTTATTTTCAAAGCTTGTTGCATTAATTAATTTGCTCTCATTTAGTGTTAATTGCATCTTTAGATCAATTTTCTTATTTTCTATTAGTTAATTATCATCTTTATTTCAAGCTCTTAGACTATAATCTACATTTCATATTTACTTTCATGCTATTAGATTAAAATTTGCACTTCATTTTAGATTAATTGTACTTTGCTTATCATTTCTAGCTTTCAAATCCTCCATTGTAGTACTCATCTAATGGTTGTTGGGCTCTCATTCTGAGAGAAAATTAAACACCCCATCTACATAGGAGGCAACAGGTCGCTTCACCATGGATTTCAAATTGAGTAATCAATACTTATTTTCATGATTCAATTGCGTGAGCAATGAATATGTTGCATGTGTAGTTGGATTTGAGGTCTGCTTCAACCACATATTTTGGCACCCACTGTGGGGTAGAAATTTGATTTCTGGCCTCATCAATCTATTTTTTTTTTTTGAATTTTGCAATATGTCGTATGTCCGTACTTCTCTATGTATGAAAGTTCACACGAGATTTTTGAGCGTACAACATGAAGTTTTGCTCCTTGTAGTACTCTCTTGCATGAAATTGTACTATCTTGCTCCAGAACTTGCACTTTCTTGCGCACTGTGGAGTACTTCCTCATGCGAGACCTAGTCTTAGTTTTTAAAATTTTCCAGTTCTATGAAATTTCTTGCACTATTTTTTACATTACTTTATGATGTTGATTTAATATTTCTGGTTTTCTATCACAGCATAACAGTTTTCTACAGGACGTTTGTCGAAGAACATGAAACATGCTAACGGTTTGATTGCAGGCTGATAGTCAAAGATCTCATAAAATGTTGTGTCTATTTCTTTCTTTCATTCACATAGTCTAAATAGGGCTCCATTAAAATTTCATAGGAATTTTGATAGTGGGGTAGGGAATTTGGCTCTTCATTATATGGAGGTGATGACCATGAATGAACTTGAAAACCCAATGATCCTACTAATATGAAAAATTCTTGGGGAAGTAGAGAAAGGTAGTGAATCTTTAGCAATTCTACTCACCAGGGGATTATGCTCTTCTCTCTTTGAGAGAACAAGAAACCCAAAAGTGTGTGGATTTGGTCGAGTGAAACTAACCTGGTGATGAATCTATTTTGCATGTTTGGGTGAAGTGATGAGGTAGATAAGTATGCTCTTCTCTCTTTGAGAGAAATAGAAATTCAAACCCTCAGATCTAAGCCAAGTTGTGTCACCTTTAGAGGGCTTGCCAGAAGTTGAACCTCCAAGAATGACCCAAGTGAGTACGAACCTATCACTGATGATTCCACCTCACTATAATAAAGAATGTTCTATTGAGTCTAAAGACTCCAAAACCATGTTAACTTCCTTCTCATGATTTCAACTATCATCTTGAGAAGGCCTTGTCTGTTGTACTGAGCGGTGCCACTCCTAGCCCTGCTTGTAGGGGTGTATGACTTTCAAGTATTGGTGTGGCTATGAGGCCCTAGCCTTGCATCAGGGGCACCAAAGGTTAGTGTGAATAGAATCCCACTAAGAACTCTCCCTAGTTATTTTCCTACCCGGTTCACCTCCGAAAGGAGTCATAATCTTTGTGCAGGGAGGGGGAAGAATCTCTCTCATAGATTCCCATCATAGGCATACACCTGGACACTTGAAGGTGGTTGCAACACTAGCCCCTACTACAAGGGTAACCTTTGAACATATACTATTGAGTCCTTGGAAACACCAAAAACAAAAGCGCCCTCTACCGGGTGACATAGCTGTGAGGTGCATGTATGCACATAAGCAATGGGGAAAAGGTTTTGGCTTCTCACCATTTTTTTGTTAGGGATAAGTTATGTGTTTGTTATCGAGTCTTAAACATTTTCCAATCATTATCAAACAAAGCCTCCCTTGATGCTATCAAGTTTCTTTGTCCTTGATAGGTCTGTTAACAACTAATTCTTGTGTCACAACTGCTTGATCTAAACCTTTGTGTCTTTAAACAAATGCTTGAAACCTCAAAATGAGATTGTTGATTAAACTATTCTGCAAACCTGTCAAGAAGCTGGATTTTATGTCAGACATCAGTTCAGGATGTATCTCAAAATTCAACTTTAACCTCAAAAACTATGTCAAATTGTCTGACTTTGGAGTTTTCTCGTGTGAAGTTTCACCTTTCAGAGAACTTTCTCACGCGAGACTTTGTTCTTTCACACAAAGCTTTGTGTTTTCTCATGTGAACTGGTACTTTCTTGCACGAACCTATACTTAGATTTCAAAAATAGATAGTAAATTCCCATTGACTGGTCAAACTTTTTCCTGATCTTCTTATTACCTGTGGTCTATTTTTCTATTTTCTTGTCGTTCACTATTAGAAATTGAGTGTATCAAACTATGAATCGATCGATCTTGGATTTGACTCATGTTGTCTCTCATTGGTTCACCTTATCTCTTTATGCCTTTTGTACCTCGCATTGCGATAGTCTTATCTCAGCTATTCTAGCCACCTCTTTTGACAATTTGTACCAAGTCCATCTCGCATCTTGGTTGTTCTAGCCATTTATCTCCTTTTTTTTTATCTTAGAGATAGAGTATAGCATTATCTTGAGTCTTCTCTCATCACATCCTCATCTATGATTTTCATGACTTGAAGTGGCAAGACTTTCCCTATTCAGAATACTGATCAAGGTTGAAGTAAACCTCATAATCAACAGATAGATCATCCTAAATTTGTTGAGAAATTTGAACTTTGTGAGGGATCCTCAAATTCATCATTGAGTACTTTGAGAGATAGTCTATCTCAATCGTCACCTCAGATCTTCCAAGAGTGTTTTAATCCACTATTTGAAGTGCAACCTAGTTTCTCATTCTAAGAACAAGACAATTCATTCTTCCAAGACAATTCATTGTTCCATAATTTTGGAAGACCACTTCCTTAGACTACTCCAATTATTGAATCTATTGATACTGATCACGATATCTTCCCATTAAAATTTGTTAAATATTTTGATCCTATTCATTAACCAAAAGTTACCTTAGCTTTGCCTTTTTGGCATCATTCATATCACTTCACTAAGGCTTCAATTGCTACAAGAACTTACGCTAAAAAGATGGGAGGACCCTTTGACTTCCAATTAGGCCAATACGACCAAACTTAGAATCAATCTCATAACAACCAATACCATGGTCAATCTTCTAATGACTAACATCATGGTCAATCCCAACATGACCAAAATCAAACTCACAATGATGATCAATCTCGAAACAAAACTCAAGGTGATCGATAAGTAGCATACCACTATTGCCCTCCTCCATTCGATCAAACCCAAGATGATCAGCAACAAGATCAGATTCTGAGCATGTATGAGATCCTTTGGAATGAAAATGATGTTATAACTCAACATGATATAGACACTACCAAATCTAATAAGAGTCTCATTAAAATGATGGAAATCCTTCTCCTAGAGGATAAAGAGAAATACTTTCTTGAGTTAGCTCAACAAGGGGCCAAGTTACCCTCAAATTTCCAAGTTGAAACTATTGTAGCTAAAGAGGAAGAAACTAAAACTACCAAGCTACAAAAGATGATTTAGAATATGCAAGATTAAATTAGTCAACTTGCAAAGGAAAAACATAAGTCCACACAATAATTCACAATGGATAGTATATGCCCTTTTCCTTTTGACAAAAAGTATTCACATGCCTCCTTTTCCAAAAGGAGTGGAGTTGCCCAAATATGACAAGTACATGGGTACAACCAATCCCCAAGATCATCTAAGGGAGTTTGGTGCCATGTCTATGGAATTTATGCATGATCAAACTTATCTTATGAGACTCTTTCCATGTAGCCTAGGTGGACCAACTATGGAATGGTTTTTCTGATTGCTCCTTGGCATTAAGACTTTTGATGAGATCACTAATCTTTTCCTTTAGCATTATTCTCACAACATTCAACACCCTGTCAACATTCGTGACTTGTGTAAACTTATTAGAACTGGTTACTACTAGCCAAATATGGAGAAAGAAGTTGTTCAATGTGCCAAGACTTGCAAGCAGTGCCAATATCATGGGAATCCGATCCATGCTCCTAGTAAAGAGATTATTCCTTTTACCAATTTTTGGCCTTTTCAGCAATGGGCCTTTGACTTGGTAGGATAGATTCACCAATCTTCTTCAAGAGGACATAAGTTTATTATCATAGCTATGGATTACTTTACCAAATGGGTCAAGGAAGTCCCTCTAACTATAGCTGATGGCAAGTCTATGGCTATGTTTATATTGAACTATATCATTTGTATATATGGTGTACCCTCAACTATTATCACTGACAATGGGGGACAATTCAAGAATAAGGACCTGATAGAATTGTGCACCAAATTTAGGATCATTTAGCATTGGTCATCTATCTATTATCCTTAGGGTAATGGACAAGTAGAAGCTTATAATAAGACAATTCTCAAAATCTTGCATAGAACAACTAATAAATCTAGTAGAGATTGGCACCTCCAGATTAATATGGCTCTATGGGCCTATAGAACAAGCATCCAAACACCAACAGGGGCTACGCCCTTTGCCTTGGTTTATGGAGTAGAAGCAGTCTTTCTTATTAAGGTCAAGATTCCTACATTATGAATCTCTCTGAGAGGCCTTGTCACTGATGAAGAAACTAGAATATCCTGGCTATAAGAGTTAGAGTTATTGGATGAACATCGGAAGGTGGTGTTTGATCATCTTTGAGCATACCAAATGAGAATGTCAAAAGCCTACAATAAGAAAGTCAGACAAAGGGAATTCCAAGAGGGTGATCTCATCCTCAGAGAAAACCCTAAGAATCAATAGCAGAGGGTCCAGAAAGGGAAGTTTGAACCAAACTGGCTTGGTCCATATGTTATTACTGCAACATTTGGATCTGGTGCTTATCGAATCTCCACCACTGAAGGAGAGCATCTCAAAGAGCCAATAAACACTCTTCATCTAAAGAAGTTCTACAGCTGACATTCTCTATGTGCTCATGTACATACATATTGATCCTAAAAAAATCCTAAAAATGGTATATTCTAAAAAATCCTAAAAATTGCAAAATGTCCTAAAAAAAATGATCATCTCAGTGAAAACTTGGAAAATAGGCACTTTGATGTATCTATTATCCTAGTGAAAACCTTGTAATTAAATAGGTGCCTTGATAATACTCAAAAAAAGTAGAAAATTTGAAAAATACAAAAAAAACATGAAAAAATAAAAAATACAAAAAAATGAGATATTCAAAAAATACGAAAAAAAAGAAAAAAGAGAAAAGTACAAAAAAATTGAAAAAGAAAAAAAATGTACCATTGATGAAAACTTGGTAAACAGGCATCATCGTAGCAAAAATAGAATCTCTGCTAAGATGGTGAAAACCTAGTAAACAGGTGACTCTTGTTCCCTGAAGCTATATCTCATCTCAGTATCGCTTGGGTCTTAGTTTCCTACTTATGAGATTTCTCTCCTTGAGGATCTCTCATGTATCGGTCGCCAGTGGTTTCTCACTATGCCTACCTACTGATACCTAGCTTTCGTTCGACCTCTTTCTTTTGAGATCTCTCCCTTACATCAGTCACCAGTGGTTCTCACTACATCTACCTGCTGATGTTTCACTAGTATCTCTAAGATTTCTCACCTAGAGGATCTCTCTTGTATTGGTCACCAGTGGTTATCATTGTGTCTACCTACCGATACTTTGTTTAGCTTCCCGATATCTTCTTGAGACTTCATCTCTCACCACAGTCACCAGTGTTTCTCATTGTGTCTACGTACTGTCGCTATCCTATCGAGACTTCGAATGTTATCTTTCTGATTTGACTCCAATCCATTTGAACATGAACATAAAATGAAATTAAAACTAGATTTTTGGTTCTCTGAGACATGCTAAGCTTTGTTTTCTTTGAGTGCTTTTTTGTTTTCTTTTCTTTCTGCTTGCTGGTTTAGTTCCAATGATCCAAAGATTCTATCTAAGAGGGGTGTCAATCTATAAGAGCCTCCATCTTGTATTGGATGGCCATGCATATTTCAACTCCTTTTATATGGATGCTTTGGTGAGGTTGGTTCTTCTCCTTGTCTTTTAAGTGAATTCTTTTTGCTACAAGTGAAATTGTAAATGCTTGTCCTACTAAGTGAATGTAAGGGTCACTGCGAGCAATCTTTGGCAAAAGAAGAAACTCTTGCATGTCTGGTGTGTCTGTATGCAAGAAACATTCAGGTCATTCTAGCAATGGTGCTCTAATGCTTATGTTAACTTTCTAAATCAAAAGGAATAGGTGTTTAGGTCATTCTAGCTTTTTGTGCCTTAATGCTTACACCTCATTCTAAAAAATCTAAGACTTATGTCATATTCATATTCTCATGATAGCGATATCAGTGAGGATTGTGTGGCATCTTACAATCATCTGAACTTAAAAGGCTCTATGATGAAAATACGGGGAGTCCAACAACAAATTCCTATAGTTTCATCTAGCTTAGGCTTGCTCTCTCATTCTAGGCTTGCATTGAGACAATGTTTGGTGCTCTCTTGATTGTCTTCTATTCATTAAAGGTTCTCATCTTTTGTCCCAGTTTCATCATGATTGCACAAGTTTTTGGAATCAAAATTTAAATCTAACATCTCTAGATAGCTCAAAATTGTGTTTTAAATTCTGAGATGCTTTGGGATCAGACGCTTGTGCAGTTAGCCTTCTGGCATCATTTTTCCTGCTAGATCCTCATCTTTTCATCATGTTCTTGAGATCTTTGCTCTTTTCATCAAAGTCAAATCTTGTCAAACTTAGTCAACAGGACCTATGGCTCACTCCAAATTACTTCTTTAATCTATCTAAATTCTTCTAGATCTTCAATCTTATCTTTATCTACAACATCTTGTTGTCAATCATCTTCTAACGTGTCATCTTTTGATTTCACTCCCGAGGGGCCAGGATGATTACATCATTGAATCTTGTCGAATCACTTCTTGAATCAGTCTTATCTAAATCATCAGTTCTCATTGCTAGGGGCATCTTGGTGTCTCACATCTATTCATATTATCATCTATCTTTTAGGTATCTACACAATCTAACTCAGATCCTCAGGAATCAAGCTTCATTCTAGAGATGGTTCTTGAAATCTTTTAGGTATTGGGGCAATCTAACCCTAATTTTTGGGAGTCAAGCTTCATTCTAGAGATGGCTCTCAAAATCTCTTTTGGACTATTATCTAGGCAATCTAAGCCAAGTCTCAGAGGTCTAAGCTTCACATTGGGGAAATCTAACCTTGATTCTGGAGATAGTCCTAAATCTGCATCTTCATCAATTGATATTGGGGCAATCTAACCCTGATTCTCATTCTCTTTTAAGACCGTTGTCTTCGCAATCTAACCTAGACTTCATAATTTCTCATCATTTGTCACATCAGACTATTCTTTGAATCAACGCATTGTTCACACATCAATTCAAAGAGGGGAAAATGTAATACCCAAAAATTGGCACCTATCAATTTTAATCAATTTTGGTGCATTCCTCAAATTTCTACATCTTCAAAGTCCTACTTTGCTAGGCAATTTTCTCTCTCCTACCTGACTTTACTTGACTTGATGTTAATTGCAAAAACCCTAATTGCATTGATTAAATATTTTAATTAATTCCTAAATTCTTTGACTTTTATTAGCTAAATAATCCCTATGATAAATTAATTTAATTCTAAAGTCCTAAGTGCTTTAAATTAAATTAAATCTACCCCCTTTAGCTAAATACCCATAAAAGGAATTAATTAATGGCTTGATTCTTTTAATTAAGTAATTCATGCCTTTTTGTCTCAATTGGGAATGAAGGGTCAATCATTTCAAATCAAGAAACTCTTCATTCCTCTTCTTGCTTTGTCTATTTAATGAACCTCATTTTTCATTCGAAGGAGGGCAATTTTGAAAGCACATAGACTATAGAAAAATTATGTCTCAACTATTTACATATTTTCAAAGCTTATTGCATTAATTAGTTTGCTCTCATTTAGTGTTAATTGCATCTTTAGATCAATTTGCTTATTTTCTATTAGTTAATTATCATCTTTATTTCAAGCTCTTAGACTATAATCTACATTTCATATTTACTTTCATGCTATTAGATTAAAATCTACACTTCATTCAGATTAATTATACTTTGCCTATCATTTCTATCTTTCAAATCCTCCATTGTAGTACTAGAATGATGGTTTTTGGGCTCTCATTCTGAGAGAAAATTAAACACTCTGTCTATATAGGAGGCAATAGGTTGCTTCACCATGGATTTTGAATTTAGTAATCAATGCTCATTTTCATGATTCAATTGCATGAGCAATGACTATGTTGTGTGTGTAGTTGGATTTGAGGTCCGCTTCAACCACATATAGTAATATATGGTATTTTGCCTTGCGCGGTTGTGTACGGAGTAATTGGAGCTTGCACCATTGGGGATTAATTCTTGGATCATGTGTGGACCTAAATTTTTCGATGCATATTGTTTTGTTATTTTAGCATTTGGTTTTGGTTTCTCTCCTTAGGTTGGACCTATAATGTAATTAAAGCCTGACTGGCTGACTTGTGGCTTAGCTGGCTATATATTGGGATCCTTGGTTGATGTAGAGAAGAGGAAGAGGAGATAGTAGATGAGTAGTATTGGATTAGAGTAGAGGAGAAGCATAATTGGATCCTATAAGATCTTGAAGATCAGATGTTTCATTTGATATTGTAATAGCAGAGCTAGTGGTTTGTATGCTTGGAGACAAGGAGATTAGTTGGAGGCTTGTAAGCTCAAGTTTAGATTTTCCATAGTGTTTCCATCAGTTTCTTATGTGCTTTAGAGCTAGACTAGCTAGGAGCTCGTAGATACTTTATAATTTCATTGTATAAGGCCAAAACCTAGAAGGCCTCATTGTCAGGCATGTTGAATGAAATTATATTTTGAAACATTATCTTGTTGTATTTCATTGCAATTGTTGATGTTATAATTGATAGTGTAGGTTTGGACTATCCATCATTGGATCCTCCATCCCTACCCTAAGTCAAGTTGTATCAGATCTTGAATATTTTGAGTGTGTGGAAAGAGCACCAAGGTGAGGCAGTTTGCACCATGACCTTGGATTGAAGATGCCTCTAAGGAGAGCTTGACAGATCTCAGAGGAAGAACCTAGTGGAGAATTTAGTCTTGATGATTTCAGGGCTTTGCAAAAATAAGTGCAAGACCTATAAGAGAAATCGAGAAAGAAAAATACCTTGAAGGATGACAGTGACAAGTCTGAGGAAGATCACTTTGAAGAAGTCATAGAAGAAGCCAAAGATCCAGGAGAGAATAGAATCCTGAAGGCTATGTCTAAAATTGGGAAAAGACCTAAGATTGAAGTTTCTACATTTGCTGGAAGCCTTAGGCCAGAAGAGTTGATTCATTGGATTAATGAGATAGATGAGTACTTTGAGTATGAAGAAATAGAAGATCCTAATATAGTTTGATTTAAAAAGACTAAGTTGAAAGGTCACACAAATATTTGGTGGAGAGAAGTTCAATTGGAAAGAAGTAGGAGAGAAAAAGAAAAGATCACTAGATGGAACCGAATGGTTGACAAGTTGAAAAAGCAATTCATTCCAGTGGATTATGAGTTAGAGATGTTTAAGAAGATGCAAGACTTGAAGAAGACTAAAAAATTAGTGCAAGAGTATACTAAGGATTTTTGCAAAATCCTGATTAGGACTAGTCATTTTGAAGCTGATAAAGAAAAGGTTGCTAGGTATGTTTATGGCTTGAGACCTAGTATTCAAGAAGAGTTACTCACTATTCGAAAGAAAACTATAGGAGATGCTTATCAGATGGCATTGAAGATTCAGGAGAAGCTAAACAAGAGGTTTGAGGGAAGACAAAATAATAGGAACTGAGGTGGTAAGACTAATGACACAATTACTAGAGGTAATGTGGTAGAGAATCCTAAATAGACTGGTGAAGGATCTAGTAGTGGTCAAGTTACTAAGAACTAAAATAATGGATAGAAAGGGACAAAGGTAAATGAGTTCGGTGGTACTTTTTTTCAATGTGGTGAAGAGGGTCATAGAATTTTTCAATGTCCTAGAAAAAGAGTTGCACTAACTCCGGAAGAAGACATACTAAATATTGTAGTAAAAGGTGAATTTCTTATCACTAGGAGGTTAGATACATGTGTCCAGGAACCTGTAAAAAGATGGAATTTGTTCAGAACCAAATGTAAGTGCAAGGATAAGGTATGTAATGTTAGATTTGATGGTGGTAGTTCTGAGAACTTTGTTTCAGAAGAAATGGTTATAAAGTTGACTTTGGGAAGAAGGAAACATCCTAATCCTTATCAGATCAGTTGGATACAAGATGATTCTAAGGTTAGGATTGAAGATAAATTCTTGGTTAATTTTTAGATTGGATCTTATCGTGATGAAATATTATGTGATGTATCACCTATGGATGCTTGTCATTTGTTTCTTGGAAGACCTTGGCAATTTGATAGACATGTTTTGTTTGATGGTCATGCAAATACATAAGTGGTAATGCATGGTGGATCCAGGCACAAGTTGTTACCTTTGTAGGAAGTAGGAAGTAAGGGATGTGGAGTTAACAGGTGTTATCCTTGTGATAGTGACAAACATTAAGAGTTGAAGGTTGGTAAACCTATTCCTGTGGGTGAAAAGAAGTCAAGTTTGAAGGAAAAAAGATCATGACATGGCTGTGGAATTTATAGAGATAAAAATGGAGATGGTTTTTCTAACAAAGATGGTGTAGAAAATGATGACACTAGTGACACAAAGAGATGCAGATGATGCCAAGTTAATTAGTAAGTCTAGTGAAGATGTGATTCACTAACATGCTAGTGTAAACAATAGAGGAAAAGATGGTTAGAACCATTTTCTGTTAGTGGCAGATAGGAAAGATGAGAAAAGTGCAGGACAAGATACTTTGCTGAGTATGATAGCTGATAAAGTGAAGATAGCATGGAGTGAAGGACAAGAGGAGATATGGGTTAAGAATAGATATTCCATACCTATTTTGATTCTCTTAAAATGTTCATGAGAACATTATTTTATTTACCTCAGGTGTCTAATGTAGGATTATGTTTCCTCTAACTGTCTATTGTTTGATTTGGTGTTGTTGATTTTGTTGGTTTCTTGATTTGTGAAGTTAATGTAGTGTAGTGGACCTAATTATGAGCATTCTCCTAAGATCACATGTCTTAATTCATTTGAACTTGGGAGTTCTTATAGTTTTCCTTTGACATAGATTTTTTACTAGTTTCACTCATGTAATATGTGGTATTTTGCCTTGCGTGGTTGCATATAGAATGATTGGAGCATGCACGGTTGGGGATTTTTTCTTGGATCATGTGAGGACCTAAATCTATGGGTGCATTGTGTTTTTTTATTTCTTCATTTAGTTTTGGTTTCTCTCCTTAGGCTGGACCTATAATGTAATTAAAGGTTGACTAGCCGACTTGTGTCTTAGCTGGCTATATATTGGGAGCCTTGGTTGATGTAGAGTAGAGGAAGACTAGATAATAGATGAGTAGTATTTGATTAGAGTAGAGGAGAATCATAATTGGATCCTGTGAGATCTTGAAGATCAAATGTTTCATCTGATATTGTAATAGTAGAGCTAGTGGTTTGTATGCTTGGAGACAAGGAGATTACTTGGAGGCTTGCAAGCTTAAGTTTAGATGCACCTTAGTGTTTCCATAATTTTCTTATGTGTTTCAGAGCTAGACTAGCTAGGAGCTTGTAGATACTTTGTAATTTCATTTTATGAGGCCGAAACCCAGAAGGCCTCACAACTAGGAATGTTGAATGAAATTCTATTTTGAAACATTATCTTGTTGTATCTTGCTACAATTGTTGATGTTATAATTGACAGTGTAGGTTTGGACTATCCATCATTGGATCCTCCATCCCTTCCCCATGTCAAATGCTGACAAGAAGTAAGTTAAGATGAAATGCATGTTTAGTTTGTGAGTTTGAATAGAAGAATGTTAAGATTGAATTTGAGAATTATGAATGGATCAATGTTATGAATGAAGAGATTGAAAAAATTGAGAAAAATAAGACATGGAATTTAGTACTGACACCGAAAGATAAAAATGTTACCTGTACTAAATGGATTTTTAGAAATAAGCTGAATGAGAATGGAGAAGTTACAATGAAAAAAGCTAGACTTGTTTGTAAGGGTTATGCAAAAGAAGAAGGTATTGATTATGGAAAAAATTTTACACCTATTTATAGCATGGAAGAAGTCTGCATGTTACTTGCATATGCTACACATAAGAAATTTAAGGTAGATCAAATGAATGTTAGGTCAGATTTTCTAAATGGAATAATAAAAGAGGAGGTCTACATAGAACAACCAAAAGGGTTTGTTGATCTGAATCGGAAAGATATGGTATGTAGACTTCATAAATACTTATATGGATTAAAGCAAGAACTAAGAGCATGGTATGAAAGGTTACATACTTATCTCTTAAGTATTGGTTTTGTAGGAACTAGTGAAAACAACAACTTGTACATCAAAGGAGGATCAGATGATACGATTTTGATTGCTAAAATATTTATGGATGATAAAATATTTTGAGGACAAGATCATATTTGTAAATATTTTGCCGATGAGATGAAAAAGTAATTTGAAATGTTAATATTTGGAGAGATTAAATTCTTTCTAGGCTTGCAGGTTATTTAACAAAATGATGGAATTTACATCAAACAATCAAAGTAAATTAAGGAAGTATTGAGAACATTTGGCATGGAATATGCTAAACCAGTAGGAAAACCAATGGTTACAGTCTACAAATTGACAAACGTTGATGAATCTACAGAGGTAAATCAAACACTGTATCGATCCATGATTAGTAAATTGATGTATCTTGTATAGAGTAGGCCTGGTATTGTACATATAATGGGAATTGTGGCTAGATTCTCCACCAATCCAAAGCATTCACACATGGTTGTAGTTAAAATAATCTTGAGATACCTGAAGAAAATAGAGGATTATGGTTTACGGTATCCTAAGGAAGGAAAATTTGAACTAAGAGTTTACACTGACGTAGATTGGGCTAGAAATATAGATGATAGAAAGAGCACAACCTAAGGAGCATTTTTATTTGGTGAAAGACTTGTAACTTGGACAAGTAAGAAACAACCTTGTATTTCTTAGTCTACTACCGAAGAAGAATATGTTGTTGCTACTACAAACTATTCAAACATTTCTTATATCAAAAAATTATTTGAAGGGATGAATGAGGTAATCACTGAGCCGATGATTATATATTGTGACAACACTAGTGCTATAAATATTTCTAAGAATGTTTTAATACATTCAAAGACAAAGCATATATCAATTAAGTATCACTACTTAAGAAAACAAGTACAGGAGAAGCAAGTCAAACTAGAATATGTTACATCAAAGGAGAAACTTGCTGATATTTTTACCAAGTCGCTACCGAAGGACACCTTTGAATACTTGAGGACTAGACTATGGCTCCATCCCCTATCTATTGGTCACTAATGTGATCTGGAGGTTGCATCAGCCTATTCTTATTAGGAGATCATTCATGTTGATGCAACATAGCTCACACTTTGGCTCATGTCTAAAGCTATGAAAGATTTGAGGAACTAGAATAGATAATTTGCATATCAGTATACCGAGATACATTTTCTGCACCGAACACTAAAGAGTTACTTGGATATTGCAAATCTATATGTTTTACATTTTTCTTTGGCATTATTGTCAAAGGGAGAGATATGTCAATAAAATAAGGGAGAGAGATCTCAGATCTCAATGAAAATCAGACAAAAATTATTATCAAAGGGAGAAAAATTAGTATCGAGAGAGATCATGGAATATCTATCTAAGGGAGAGATTTGTTGCTAAGAACAGAAGGAATCTGAGACATGAAAAGATCAAATCCATAGAGGAGAGTCTGCACATGTAATGTTGTTATGTAACATATTGATTAAACATATTAAAAATCAAGCTAGGGAGAGCTTACCGAGCTACATCATTTACTTACACAGTTGTGGAATACATGTTTGGTATGTGTATGGCATATTTCATATTGCTTGTGTTTCCATCAATGCCAAAGGGAGATATTGATGAACTCCAGCTAATTGAATACCTAAATGACTTAAAGATCAGTGATTAGAGATCACTTAGTTACTGAAATATTATGTAAGATAATTAAATCAATCATTATGTTTTCATTGATGTCAACTAGTTTTGACAGTACTTATCATGTTAGTTTAAAATATCTAAACATATGTAAAAAGGAAGAAAAGGTGAAGAACTAAGATATCTACATGGAGAAAGATGGATATAAAACATGAGGATAATGAATACTTTGGGTAACTTATTGATGAGTCTATGATCTCATGTTTTTAACTTTATTATGTTGTATTAATATATTATGAAGATGGAAGCAAAATTGTACAAGGCAATGTGGTCGGTAAATGAAACACTTTAGTATACACTGAGCTAGTGTAGTGTATACCAAGCTTGTGTTGACTAACACATTTCTTTGTTAACCAAGTATAGATGAAAGTATTAAATGCTTAGTTTAGCCGATAGAAATTGATGAGTTGGAAATTCTTATGATTTCGAGGTTGATGATAAAGTTTATTATAAGATCCACAACTGATAAAATTTGAAGAAGATCTAAAGTATGTAATTGAAATGTGTTACTGACACAACTATCAAGGAAGGTTTAAGAGGCAAAATCAATGAAGATGTATAAGTGGAAAAATATGATGGTTGATAAGAAAATGGTTTATTTATCTATTTAAGGGACATAAGTTTCATTATTGAAGCTATGTTGGAAGAAAGAAGACTATAGATATTTCACACGAATACAGTTTCATGCATGCCTAATCAGACTGGTTAAGGAAGAACCAAACTTCAAAAAAATACCGAGCGTTAGAGAGCTATTACAGAGTGAAAGTAAGTTGAGGAAGTGAATTAAAATATTGATCAAAAAATTTGTATAGGCTTTGAATAGATATGAACATTTTCAAAGTAAGTTGTATTGTAATCAGATCAACTACTATTTCATTTTAACCATTGATACAAAAAATCTCCTAACTGAGTGGACATAAACATCTAATGTTATGCCCCTATGTCAGTCAAGGAATGTACATTGTTATCCTATCGACCCCATAGTGAATATTGGTTGAATGATAACTGTTAGTCTTAAATCCTCTAACAAGGTCACACCTAAAAGTGTGTTTGTAACCTTTAACAGGGTTGTCTCTTCACCGAGCTCACTTGAGAAGAGTGAAAATTATTTTGGGTTACCGGTCCAAGGTGGTTTTTCCCTTAATAGGGTTTCAACATTAAATCATTGTGTTATGTGTTTCTATGATGAATATTTTATTGTCATACCTTAGATACTTCATATTTAATTTGGTTGGTAATCACATTGAGTTATTCAACTAGTAATTAGTAAAAGGAACAAACAGTTTAATAGTTTATGTTACCAAGCTGTAAAATTTGTTGAAATTGTTTTGGGAGTTACATCTTGATAATTGGGAGTGTAGGATAACTGATCTAACAGATTAACCCACCCTCTCATTTATTATAACAAAAACTTATATGGAGACCTAAAGAGATATAGTCAATATTATTTATCTGACTAATGCTACAAATATCAACACTCCCTCTTAGCTAGGGAGGATAAATCAATCCAATCTCAACACTTATGACACTTGGTGACATCAATCATATGATGTAAGAAATAAAGGCATCATCCTCAAGATGTAGTCAATAGAAACATAGTCTCAATATGTGGATTGCCTCCATCGGTGATTATATCCACTAGTTCTCTAGTGGATTACCTCCATCAATGATTCAATCCACAAGCTCTTGTATGGATTGCCTCCATCGGTGATTTGATCCACAAACTCATGAGTTTTTTTGTGGATTACTGCCATCGATGATTCTATCCACAAGCTCTCATGTGAATTGCCTCCATTGGTGATTCTATTCACAAACTCATGAGCTTTGGTATGGATTTCCTCCATTAACGATTCTATCACAAGCTCTCATGTGAATTGCTTCCATCGGTGATTCTATTCACAAACTCACGAGCTTTGGTGTAGATTGCCTCCATTGGCGATTCTATCTACAAGCTCTCATGTGAATTACCTCCATTAAGGATTGTATTCACAAACTCATGAGCTTTCATGTGGATTGCCTCCATTGGCGATTCTATCCACAAGCTCTCATGCGAATTTCCTCCATTGGAAATTCTATTCACAAACTCATGAGCTTTGGTGTGGATTGCCTCCATCAGTGATTCTATCCACAAGCTCTTGTCTGAATTTCCTCCTTCAAAAATTCTAGTCACAAACTCATGAGCTTTGGTGTGGGTTTCCTTCATCAGTGATTCTATCCACAAGTTCTTGTGTGAATTGCCTCCATCAGCAATTATATTCACAAACTCATGAGCTTTGGTGTGGATTGCCTCTATTAGTGATTCTATCCAAAAGTTCTATCTATTATGATCAGTTTCAGCCATCACAAGATGTCTATCATAATAGAAGTTCAAGTTATTGTAAGATCATCACCTTATAATAACTTTAACAAATACTTGAGTGATAATCATTTGGAAGTCATCATTTCCTCATGATTTACACAAGGGGCAAGCCCATTAAAAACAATCATGATTCATTAGTATAATAATAAATTATATCAAGATTACCTTAGAAGTGTTTCACCTTCAATAGTGAACTCCCTCTAAATTGATAATTCATTTATAGGCATCAAGTTATTTCTCCCTTGAATGTAATTATCTTGTGCTTATGTCCTGAAGGTATGTCAAAGAGAGATTACAAATAGCTCACTAAACTATCTTGACCGAAAATACCAATGATAGATGAATACAATATTTTACTAGCCAATAGTATAGCATGAATTACAAACTCAAAAATTATGTGCATTAAAAAAACATGAAATATTTATCCTTTTATAAATTTCAAGTATTTCATTATGTAAGGTGAGCCCATATAGAAAATATCATGCAAATTTAAAGAATGATTTTATCATTCTCGAACATTACTTGAATTATTGACATGAATTGTCTTCAATATCCAAAGGTTCTATACACTATTAAAACCTTCAATTTTATCGGATCTCTCTTCAAGTGGTTAGGCTTATAAAGAAGGAACTTCACTCTTTTAGAGATTTGTTTTTATAGACCTTTACATAGTCGGCCGTAACTTTTGAACCTGAAATTTTTTCTTCAATCACTCTAGTGGACATCTTGTAAATTTGTTTATCACCAACATATCCAAAATTTAGAAAAATCTAACGGTTCATTTGTGAGATATGGTCCTTGTACCAAGACTATATTTTCTTAAATAGTCACACATTCACCATCAATAAACTACTCTCTTACATTTGCAACTTGGCTTTGATAAAATGTTAAGGTTTTAGGATCATTACAAATGTAATAGCACTATCTCATTGTATGTATATATAATATCTCTTGAGTATTATATTAACTTATCTAATATTTACATAATAATAATAATAATAATTATTATTATTATTATTATTATATTATCAATTTAACTATTTAGTTATTATGAGAATAATTATAATCTAACTTTATATATACATATATATCAATGTATATAGTAATATCAATTATTATATATATTGATATATATTAATATATATAATATATAATTTCTCATAATAATCATATAGTGAATATTATTTATCTGACCGATGCTACAAATATCAACAGCAATGACTATTCAATCATGCAATTTTTCAAAAAATGAAGATATGTGGATGGTTGATAGTGGTTGTCCTAATAATCTAATTGGAGACAAAAAACAATTTGTTAAACTTGATATATTTGATGTTGGTAAAATAGATTTGGTGATCATAAGTTATTTCAAATAAATGATCGCAGTCAATTCAACTTAATGAAATTACTATTGTAAATAATGTGTATTATGTTGAAGAAATGGCTCACAATTTGTTGAGTTGGTCAAATTTGTGAAAAAAGTTCCATAGTTATTTTTACAACCACTAGATGTTAGAATATAAAAAATGGTTTAGTTTGTATCATAGGAAGTAAAACTAAAAGTAATATATATTGTCTAAAAGAATTAATTCCCATCCCCCATAGGGTTTGGTCTTGGCGACAAAGGACAATTCCCATCCCCCTAGGCCTATAGTGGCCTTGGCCACTTGCAGCCCCCAAGGGGTCTACAGAGGCTAGGCCTCCCATAGCCCCAAGGGGGTCATGGTGGCAGTGCCATCTATAGCCCAAAAGGGGATCCTGTAGTGGCTTATGCCACCAACACTCCCCAATGGGTTCTGTAGTGGTAGGGTCACCCATAGCCCCCAATGGCATCTGTGGTGGCTAGGCCACTCCCAACCCACATGAAACTGCAAAAGTTTTTTTTTTAATTTTAATTTTCTTTTAAGGTTTGATTATTGTTATATAATTTGTTAAATATAATTATATATATATATATATATATATATATATATATATATATATATATATATATATATATATATATATATATATATATATATATATATATATATATATATATATATATATATATATATATATATATATATATATATATAGGATGTGCACATACAATTTTATTTTTTTTGATCGGTAAAAGGCCGAAGCTATTAATTTTATTAATCTTAAACCAATGATACGAAAAAACCTCACCTAGTGTAGGTGCTAGTAGGAAAGAGTGCGGTTGAGAAAACCTCCAGCCTTGCTTGGGACCGTAGTTCAGATTCTGATACATAAAAATTTAGGAGGGCACACCCTCCATGACCAGCTTCATGCTATTTATATATTACAAATTTCATATGTAACTATTCTATATCTTGTCAATTCTGGTAGGTTTCTTAGGTAACCTAGAAGACCTTCTTCTAGGATTTATGCTTATTGGTTTTGTCCCTTTCCTTTCTCATGATGTCAATATTATGAGAAACAATATGTCTTGACATAGGGGTCACTTCCATAATTATGCCACCCAAGCGAAAGCTCCTCAGGATGACTCTTGACCCTTTATTACCTAAAATATCTGAACTAACTTCTACCTAAGATCCTTGTTAGTATATCCATATTATAATTTGTTATTGATATGAAAATCTAGGAAATATTGTTTAGAGAGTACTTGTCAAGTGGAGCCTATTAATAGAAATATTTGCTAAAAGGAAGATACCTGTACCTATACCACCTGGTTTTAAGCATATTGTGGAGCCTATTAATAGAAATATTTTCTAAAAGGAAGATACATGTACCTATACCACCTACCCTTATTCCTGGACTAAATCTAGTAAGACAAACATCATGTTCTTGTGAAAAGTACACTACTTCGGATGCCAAGTTTTGAACATGTGGGAATCCCATTTCCTATAATTTATAAGAGAAATAAAATTATCCATTTTATCTTAATTGACTGAATCTTTCAGTTTGGCTGGATGAGACATAATGAATCTGAAAATTGCTAAAAATAAGTATACATAGAAAGTTGTATCCATTTCCTTGTTATGATGGTCTTGTTACGAGGCTCTCAAAGAATCATCTAAAAACATATCTATTGGTTCTATTAGATAAAGCATCATTAGAATTATTATATTAATCTAGAAACTTAAAACAACAACATCTACACAGAGAAAAGGGCATAAGCCACAATATCACCAGAGCAGAGGAGCACCATAGCACAAAAATTTTAAGAAGAGTACCAAGGTAATATTTTTCCTAAAGCCAATACATAGTATATATATTGACTTTAGGATAATAGATTACCTTGGAATTCCAATCTACAACTAGGCTATATCTTGAACCTAAAACATAATGCTAGGAAGAAAAGCATGAGTTAATAAGAGGAGATGTATTTAGGGGCCTGCTGCCACATATTCATGGAGTCGAATTACATATTTTAATTGCAAAAAAATTTGACTACTCATTTGTCACATATATACTGAAGCCTAGCTATTTTATGTATAGCTCTATTGTACCAATTATCATTTACCTGGATTAAGATATCAAATCAGTTTAAGGAATGTAAAGAGTATCAAATAAACATTAACTCAATAGGAAAGAAGGCATATGATACAAGGAATTAATACCAAAAGCTAGTGGTATCTCAAAACATAAGATCACCATGATAAGCCCTTTCTTGAAGCCATTATCTAACATAGATATATATTATTTTCAAGAATAGAGACTATCTCGAACGTCATATCTATATCTATGTTGTTTTCTAGTATCTAAAGCACATTTACTAAAGGAAGTATCATGAATTTATAACATAGTATACCAGCCCCATCCTTAGGTTAGGGGTACCCATATTCATTCCTGTTGTTGATTAGTTTAGGTACATTTTAACTTTGATAGGTAAATTCTCTAACAATAATTACAAGTGTCATTTATTTCAAACCAAATATTACTTAACTTAACCGTCTCTGTTTGCTAGCTCGAAAGATGGAGAATATATATTGGTCTTGCTGTCACATAATCTATTTAAGGTGTATTTGGCTTGGACCTTGTAATGATGATATTAGTACATAGTCGATAACATTTATCTAATTTTTCATTCTATTCTACTTGAAATAATGATTGACATTTGTTCTTTTTATAATCATTATTACTAGTATTCCATTAATCTAATACTGAGTATATACTAAGAGAATGCAAAGTACTACTTTAGCCAATTAACTAAACTGAAACCTTGGGGAAATAAGATATCTTTGATTTAATTCATACTAGAATTATAGAATATCTATATAATCTACAGTAGTCTAGAATAGGAGAGATCTTCAATTTTAGGCTACCTTTATCGGTCCTTTACTTGTGAGTCTGAGATTTCTTAATCAAGGAATCATTTTTTCTTTTTCTTTTGGTGCTTCCCTTCCTCCATCCATAGTTCTACTAGGTTTTATGACTCAGATTCTGAAAAACATTCCATGTCTACATTTCCAACCTTATTTAGATGCTAGTACTCATAGAACCAGTCCTCCTTCACCAGCTTCTAGATATGCAGGAATTTTAGTAGAAAGTTCACATTTCTATTGACAATGACTACTCTATCCATGAAATCTTTCATATCCTTGGTTACAATGATAGGGATAGAAGGAATAGGACTCCCTTTGATAGATACCATATCATAAAACCTAGGCCTCACAATTGTTAGGTCCTCTTTGATATTTTGGAGAACTTTATCCAAATTGCCAATAAATCTCTATTTGAAGATTCTTAAACAGAGTCTCCTAATCTCATTTTTTTGTAGACCCTAGAAGAATATAATCTCTACAAAAATGGAGGTGATGCTGGAAAGAACTCTATACCTATCCTCAGTACTAAGAAATTCAAGACCTAGGATGTGAAGGGAAGCTCTAATGATGAGGACATGTTTGTCTATCGACACCTTCTTAATATGTTTCAACATTATCCTTCCTTGAAAGGCAAGTTGGTTCCTATTGCAGGTAAGCTTAATTGGAGTGTCCATGCTTGCCTGCAATATAAGGGTAGCTTAAGTAATAGTTCAGGGACATTATGGGATATTCAAAATGTGCAAGGGAGCTATTTATAAATGTCTATTCTTCTAATGCCATGGCAGTTGGGATCCTCAGACCGTTCAGGTTTTTGAACAATTTTTAATCATATTATTTGGGCTTCTTAGGGAAAGATGAGGAGTTATCTTAATTAAATTAGGATTTTCTTAATGCTTCCATTGTTAATTTAACCTTATGGTTTGTATATTGTTTAGAGAATCAAATAGGGTGCTTAGGGCATGCGTCTAATTAGGGCCCTATAGAATTCAAGGGGGGAAATTACAGGATAATTAATCTAGCCTAAATTAAAATGATCTGAGAAAATTATAAGTAAGAAGATCTAAAAAAAAATATAACTTTCATGATCTAAGAAATTTTAAGAGAAATATAATTAAGTCTCAAACCAAAATGAATTCTATAAGAGGGACCCTACCATATTTAAATAGAAAGTATTTAAACTAGAGTTAATATAGTACTAGGCAATCACATATTTCTATTGCTTAATACAATATTTGAGATTTACAGTACACCTTAGAGGTCTGTATCATATATACCCTATAAAGTACTACTTAAAATTCACTATTTTTTAAAAAGTTTGGTGGTATTCTATATAATTGAAATCCCAAAAAGAGAGATTGAGTACCATTGTTCATATGGCTTCACCTTTCTGTATCATCTTACAGTTCTAGATATTCTCGTTCTTCCTCATAACAACTATGCACTCATTTTCAGTTGCAACCTTTTTTGAATGGTGAGTGCACCTATTGATTTTGGGAGCCATAATGTGTAAGTTTAATGTGTCAACTTGATCAAGGTTTCCAAGAATGTTGAATCCCTCACTCCTCCAATAGTTGAGGAGCCATTCTATGTCCATCTCACCAAGAAGAATCTCTTTATAGAGGAAATCTAAATTCCTAAGCATTTCTAGCCAGTGGGCATCGAACCTTCCCTCATCTTTGAAGGACATCATAGGTATGCGCTATGTTTGAGGAATTTCTTCTAGCTTGAGAATCTTTATTTTCATCATAATCTTTGGGTATGGAATTGTGAGTTGGTTGTCAATGCAGAACACCATGTTTTTCAAACCTGTAAGAAGGTCTTCATTAAAGATGGCCCTAGCTACCTAGATGATGTATTCTTTTCCTCTACCTGTGAAAACTGAAATGGCTATGAACTAACCAATGACCACACCATTGGTTATGTATGTGTATTCTTTGTCATAAAAGTGATCTCCCATGGCTTTCTCTATTGCCCTTCTTGTAGAGTTTGGCAGAGGATTAAGAATTTGGTTCTATCTTTCAAGATGATGCATCCTCTAAATTCCATTGCCCTACTTCCTTTAGTTTCAAAGCTAATCAATCTTGATTCCATTACTTAGGGACATCTTGAAGCTCAGAGAATTCAATTCTGGAAATTTACCTATGGTGATTAACGGACAACTATAAGGAGATTTTCATGAGGCAAGAGTACTTGGAGTCATGTTAATTACTCCTTGACAACCAAATCTTGTGCATCTAATTAACAATTATGTCATTTCATGATTGTTAAGCTTCTATATGATTTCCTAATCCTATCATGACATAACGCTCCCTAGATAGGATGAGACTATGCTTGCTAATCTTTGACTGCTCAATCCTTGTTAAGAGTATTGATACCTAATTCATGTTTATTACATCGTAGAGCTCTCATTACTAAATCTACATCATGACAAGTATATTTTATATTTATTAAATATCATTAATTTAGACATATGGCTCCCTCATAGTTGGGAGATATGACTATATCTAATTATTGAATTAACAATTTTGGGTCTAGTTGTTAATCATTTTTAGTAGTACATATTGTTGTTGTAAGGGTACAACACTTGAGGCTGCATAGATTTCTATATAGATTTAGTGATGCCTAAAGGACTGAGGGGTGAAGCTAAATTATCTTACCTTATTGAATTATGAGTACAAAGTTTCACCATCTACACCCCTATTTGCAAGATGATCAACTCTTGTATTATCTTCTCTATAAATGTGTTTAATTTTGAATTGGGGGATAGTGTCCAAGATTTCTATAATATCTTCTAACTTTGAGTTGAGTTTCCAATTTGGAGTTTTCCTTGTTCTAATTGTGTTAATAATTATTTGGGAGTCTCCTTCAATCTCTATATTTGATAGGCCTAGTTGTTTACATAATTTAAGTCCTTCTAGGACAACCTTACACTCTACCATATTATTAGTTGTTGGTTTAATGGGTCTAGCAAATTGAGATATGATTTCTCCTTTCCAATTATGTATAATTCCACCAATTCTTTCTATACATGGGTTGCCTCAAGAGGCCCCATCAAAATTAAGTTTCCACCATCCCTCTTTAGGAGGTGGCCACTTACAAGTACTTATGTCAATCTTTGTTTTGTTACCTCATTTTCCAAATAGTGGTGGGATAGCCACTTTTTGCCAAAGTTTTCTAATATTATTATCCCATTGGTTAAAAGAGTTTTGATAACTAATCTGATTTCAAAGTATGTTGTTAGTTACTTCAATTATTCAAGCTTCTATCTTATTAGTTATCAATCTCCACTCAATTTTTTGATCTATAAATATTATCCTATTTCGCTCTTTCCAGATTTCCCACAATAATATAGAGGGTGATATTATCCATGTATATCTTTATACAATCTATCTTTATTTAGAGAGGGCCATGCTTTGAGAAAATCCACTTTATTATAGGGCATAGCTGAGTACCAGTTTAAGAAATTACTTAACCAGTTCCAATATTTTTGGGTAAATAGACAGTTTAAGAATAAATGGTTAACATCCTCTTATTGGCATTCACATAAAGGGAACCTTGAAGGACCTTCAAAGCCTAGCTTCTACAATCTATCTTTTGTCAAAATTTTCTTTTGCATTGCTACCCAGAGAAATATTCATGCCTTAGGGAGGCATGCTTTGTTCCAACATAAGTTCAAAGGGATATCTAGGGTATCCAAGTTATGTTCCAACATAATTTTTTTATAACCATCCTTTACTTTATAGTTTCCATCATTTGAACCAGCCCATATGAGTTTATCCTCTGTATTTTTGTGTGAGACTACTCTATCTTTGAGGATATCTTTAAATTTTTGACTTTCATTATATTCAACTTGAATATCATCTATTGTTTTCCATATAAAGTCTCCATCAAGAGAGGTATAATCCTTAAAAAAATTGCCTCTAATAGCTTTACATCTTTCTATAAACTCTTGATTGAAACCTAACTTAGTCAAAGGGGTAAAACCTCCCCAAGAATCTTCCTAGATGAGGGCCTTGCCACCTACCCCAATATCCCATGTGAGTAGGTTATTAATAACTCCTCTAGATTCTATAATAAAATTCCAAATAAAGGATCCTTTAACATGGGAATGAGATATGAATATGTTGATGGGGTCCACATTTGAGATATATTTATTCAAAAATATTCAAGCCCATTTTCTATTGGGTTCCTAATTTAGTCTCCATATTAGTTTCGCACCTAGTGCTTTATTCTACCACTGAATTTTTTTTATTCCTAATCCACCTTGGGAGATTGGTTTACATAAATTTTCCCATCTCACAAGAGCTATCTTCTATTCCTCCACCATGCCTTGCCAGTAAAAGTCCCTAAGGAGTTTGTCTAAACTAGATTTGATGCTGACTAGAAGAGGGAGTATCGACATTTGATAGGTGAGTATGATAGACAAAACAAATTTAATCATTATAGCCCTTATGGCTTTAGTGATCTATTTGCCTTTCCAGTTTCCTTTTTTGTTTTCAATTCTAGATAACACTTGTTGCCATAACTTAGAGCTATGCAATCCCTTATCTAGGGGGATCCCTAAATATTTACATGGAAACTTGCCAATTTTATAACCTAGGGTATTGCAAATACCGTGTCCTTTTGCTTGGGGAGTATTAACAAAAAAACTTTAGATTTATTAGGATTCACTCTCTGTCCTGATGCCTTCATATAAACATCCAAAATCACATTGAATGCCTTTTCTTTATTTCTATTGCATGCTCTTGGTAGTATGGTGTCATTATCAAACTACTGATGTGTTATATTAGGGACTTTTTATGTTACTTTGACTCTTGAAATTTTACCTTCTAGGTGGGCCTTAGTTAGAGATCTACCTAGAGCTTCCACCATGATCACATAAAGGAATGGGGAGAGTGGATGACCTTGTCTAGTACTGCATGAGATTTCAAAGAAACCTTCTAGAGTACCATTGATTAAGAGAAATATTTTTGGCGTAGAGATACAGTTGTAGATTAAATTAATCCATTGCTTGGAGAAACCGAATGCTTCCAAACATTTACATAAAAATATCCAGTCCACTTTATCATAAGCTAGTCAACGAATTGACGTCAACATTTCATTTTGGGCACTTAGATCAGCAAATTCATGATTATTGAATAAAGATTGCTAAAAATGTACAAATTGCTCTGAAATAATTTTGGGATCATGTATGAGATGGCCATTAGTGTCTCTAATCTTAGATATTCTATTTATACTTCTTTGGATGTTAGTACTATTCTAAAAAAAAATTGTATTACAGTCCCCTTCTTTTAACCATGTTTCTCTGGATTTTTGTTTCCAGTACATTTCTTCCTTTTATAAAATCTCCGCATGTTTAGTCATAAGATCTTTTTCTTTTTTATAGCTTGATTCATTCATCCCTTGTTCTATGACTAGTTTATTTAAGCAATCTATTTCATAGTCGATTTTGTTTTTTTGTTTAAAAATATTATTAAATTTGTCTCTGTTCCAATCCAAAATCTTGTGCTTAATAATTTTTAGCTTAGCAACTAGGTAGTACATCTTCAAACCAGAGACTTTAATCTGCTTCCACTATTGTTCTAAAAGTTGCATAAATTCCTCATCTTGAAACCACATAAATTCAAATTTGAATGGGTTTCTAAGCAGTTTATAATTTTTTGTAATAGAGAGTCTAACTAGAAAATGATCAAACCCAGCATTAGTAAGGATTTTTGCACTTGTATTTTGATTAAATTTTCCCAAATCTCTCCTAATCAGAAACCTATCCAGTCTTCCAGCAATGTAGCTGAAGCCTAATCTATAGTTATTCTAGGTAAACAAACCATTGTTAGTGTTGATATCTATTAAATTATTATCCGTGACCCATTGATTGAAGTCTTTTTGTGATTGCGAGACAAATTGTGATCCACCAATTTTTTCTTTATTTTCTAAGATTGCATTAAAATCCCCTCCTAGAATGTGAATGTCCTCTAAATTGGTTGATAGTTGAATATGTATTTCCTACCATAGTTTCTTCTTCTCTACATTAGGAACAGGGCCATATACATTAATGAGTTTAAATTTTACATTTGTCTTTAAGTTATTAACTGATAATAGGAGCCAGTTATTATGTTTTGATACTACTTTAACCACTACTTTCCTAGGATCCCATAAGGATGCCAACCCACTAGAGGCTCCTTCTGAGAGCACTATCTCTGATTTCCAAATGCCTAATTTTATACTAAACTTCATGCTCTCTTCCTTGTTTAATTTATTTTCTTGTAATATTATTATTTTTTATTCAAATATATTAAGATATCTTTTAATTAGTCTTTGTTTGTTAGGGGTACTCAAGCCACTAACATTCTAGGATGTTATCTTCATTGACCCTGGGGAAGGATCTTCCCCTTCCCATCATTTCGTATGTTAGATAGTTTTGGTTGATTATTAGTGTTACCATCTAAAGCTCTCAACTCATCGATTGATTTCTTGTGACACTTTTTCTTGATCTTAAGGGTTACAGGACAAGAAAGAACCTCAATAGTAGTTACAATACCTAGTTGCCTGTCAATATCTATTATCCCATCCAAACATTTGCTAATATCTTTATCATCTTCTGTAAGATCATTGTTCAAGTGAACCCCCCTTGATAATTCATTTTATTCATAATCTTCTTGCCCCTTTATTATATTGATAAGTGAATCTTCATGATCTATAAGGTTTTTGCCGTAATATTCTAGGAGTGTTTCATGAGTATTTCCAAGCTCTTTGTTGATAGTTTCTAATTCTATTGGTACCAAGATAGAGGGAACAGAGTTTTCCTGGTTGGTATCTTTATTACCCTTAGGATCCTTATTCTTAATAACTTCCTCATTATGCCATTGGGATAATTCTTCATTGATTTCCAATTGTACTTCTCTAAGATCTTCCATTATTCCACCAACCATGACCATTTTATCCTCAATAGCCTAAATTCTTACATCCAAAGATAAGGGGAAATTGGCCTCAAGTGAGCAAGGATCATTATAAGTACAAAAATTTGGGATTGTCACTGGTGTAAAATCTAGACAGATGGGATGGTTGGGGGATAGACTTGTAACATTAGTGTCAGCATTGAAATCAAATTTTAGATATAGGTTTTTCTCTTCAAGGATTTGAGATGCAGCCCTTTTATGAATAGGGTATTGTTCAATCATAAACCCTCCTTTTATTAAAAAAAAGGACACATTTTCTGGAGAGTTGCAAGACTTAGGAGTCAAAATGGGAGAATCGATTAGTTTACTATTGAGTGGGATAGGTGTATTAGAAAAAGGGTTATGTCTCTGAGGACCAGGAGAGCTTGAGTACTCATCCACTTCTTCTGCTACTAAAAAATCTTCTATAAGTGAGGGTTTGATAGTATATGATGATGATTTGGAGCAAATCTTAATAGACGAGATGGTTTTTACATTGAGATTCATATTAACTACATTAAATTTTTCTGTGAGATACTGATCTGATTCTACATATACAACATATGAACCAATACAATTTTCTATTTTCCTAAGGGTTTCTCTATAGATAGTTCTAAAGGTAGGTTCTTGAGTAGAATGGATTTATCTACCATAAAATCTTTAAGAAGTTCAGGGTTCAAAAAGGGAATCCACTCAAATGTTGTGAAGGTTATGTTCCAAAATTTAGGGAAATCATTAAGTAAAGTTTTATTTCTAAGATCTTTACAACTAAAATCAAGATAAATGAAGTTTTTAAGGAAGATTGATACCATTACCTCTTTGAGCCAAATTTATTTCTGCCAATCTACAATTTCCCCTGTAGCTACTCCAAAACCATTCCATCTGTAGATTAATCCATAACCTGCACACATTTCTTGGATTTCTTCTTGATGCAGTCAAGGATGGTGGATCTAATTAATGACAAATCAAACCTTCTAGCCAATAGAATTACACAATGGAACACTCAACAATGGAACATAATGTATTGTTTAACTTTGATTTTCATTAACATGCCTAGCTGTAAGGCCTTCTAGGTTAGGACCAATTACAATCAGAAAAAAATTCTACAAGATCTAGAACCAGACCCAATACAATCACTAGCTAGTTTAGCTTTGAAGACAATTAGAAGCTGATGGAAACCCTAAGGTAGATCTAAACTTGAGCTCACAAGTCTCAAATCAATCTCTTGGTTCCCTAGTAAGTAAACCCCTAGCTCTGCTACAAACAACTATCATATTACAATTTGATCTGCAAGATCATCAAGAACTTATCGACAACTTTGCCAACCTCAACTTCACTTCTGACATCTAGATCTAGTAAGTTCTCCCCCAGTTATATTCCCAAACATCTACCCAAACCCTCCTTAAATACTAATCATCAGCCACAAGTTGGCAAGATGAAACCCTTAACTCTCTTAAACAAATAATTAAATGCCATACAAGTTGGCTTAAAAAATGTATACAAACATTTAATTCAATAGGTCAGCCTAAAATCATTAGCTACCAGTAATAAATGCACCAAGTCAGCCCAACAAATTACACATAACTCTAGTCGGTAACCTAGAACTACTGAGCATCAGTGAATTAACTGAGCAAGACAAGCATCGCTGAGCACCAGTGTCAACCGAGCACTACAGGCATGACCGAGTAACACTATCACCAAGCACCAAAGACTACCGGGTTCCTTCAGTGATCAGGCTTCCTTCAATGACTAAGACCATCCATCAAGGCTACAACCAAGAAAAATTGGCCAAAACACAAATACTTATGTAGTGTCACTGAGCACATAGAATGCCCCTACCTTAACCTTGGATGCCTTTGCATCAGACACCCTAGGTTCCAAAAGATGTTTATATGTGAGAAGAACATCTTCCAGGGTTTAACACATAAACCCCAAACCGGTTCTTCACATACATGCCCTCCATCTTCTCTGCTTGAATATTCTTCCATTTATGTTTCCTCTGTCTCTTCAAGTCTTTTCTAAAAAACATACAAATTTGTTCTCCAAACTAATCATTCATTTTCTTTGGATCCACCAACTCAACTTGGGAACTAATACTTAGGCTTCTCCTATCGAGCATTGTATCTATCAAAGACATCAGTGAAAACTTCCTATCCTCCTTCTCAATAGTAAAGACATTCTTCACACAATCATAAATAGCTCTACAATCATACTGCCAAGGTCTACCAAGCAATATATCAAAACTATTCATCTTCAAAGCATCACATAACACAAGATCCTTATATTGGCCAATTTGAACATTATTGAAGCATTGTTCTCTAACTTCTAGAGCATGATAGTCTTGTAACCAACCAATCCTATAAGGATGTGGAAATTTCATTCTATTCAAACCAAGTTTCCTAACCATGTCCTCAGCAACAAGGTTATCAGAACTACCACTATCAACAATAATATTACAGAGTTTACCTTCAGACTTGCATTGGGTCCTAAACAATTTATTCATCTGACAAGGTTCATCCTTTGTATTGAGCAATGTTCACCGAAGTAGCAAGTTCTTTGATTTAGGTTCATTTTGAATATTTTCATTCACCACAGCAGTTCATCGATCAACCTTCTTCTGTGTACACTTAAAAGAATGGTTTCCTTCCTCTCCACAATTACATAAAGTACCCTTAAAGATAAATCCACCTATCTTCTTCTTAGGTTCCATAGGTTTCTATTCATCTTCTGCATCAGTCAGTTTGTCCTTTACCAAGTGATCAATTTTCTCCTTCCCTTGGGAGTTATTAGGTTGTTTCCTCTTTAAATTCTCTTCTTACCTCGGAGCATACTGATAAGCATCTTCTATAGAATCAATCTTCATCATATCAAGCTCATCCTGAATATTGAATCTCAGACCATTCACATACCGAGCTACCTTTTCCTTACCAAGTTCTCTGTGTCCAGACCAAATAGTAAGTTTGTGGAACTCCTCAGCATAATCTTCAACAGACAAATCCTTTTGTTTTAGATTCTACAACTTCTTAAATAATTCAAGCTCATAGTTAGAAGTTATGAACTTAGCTTTTAATTTTGTCACCATTAACCTCCACTGATTGATCTTCATTTCACCTTCACCTTCTCTATCTCTTTGTAGTTCTTTCCACCAAAGAGTAGCATGTCCTTTCAACTTTATCTGTGCTAATCTCACCCAAAGAGGATCTTCAATTTCTTCCAACTCAAAGAAATCTTCAAGTTCACCAATCCAATCAATCAAATTGTCAGGTTTCAAAGTACCAAAGAAAGTAGAAACTTCCATTTGGTAATTACTAAACTGAGAAGCAGATCTAGGTAACTGAGTAGTTTTGTCTTCACCAGATCTATCCCTCTGGTCATCACCACTAGATCGAGCAGGTTCAAATTCTTTAGCAACTTCTTCATAGCCATCCTTAGTACCAACATTCTGAGGTATACTAGTAATAGCTCTCATGATCTCGGTGATCATATCATTCTTCATCAATTCCATCTTAGATCTAAAATCTGATTTCATCTTCTCTATGATCTGGGATTCCATAGTATCACAAAGATTAGAAATAACTCTAGGGTCCAATATTCTTAGAGGCATCCTTAAAGATAAGAGAAACCCTTTGCAACAATTCCTTATCGACCACCTTGTGACAATTTCCAAGTTAGATGCAAGTCACATCACAATCTACAATCTTGCAAACAACTAGGGCACAATTTCATAAGTTCAGTGCTACGGATTTGCAATCGAGATTGCACATAATCTCTTCGCCAACAAGATCAACTTCACAAGATCAACCTTGCTAGGTCAACATTCTACTTCAATAAGATCAAACTCTTAGCTCCAACAAGAACAAACTTTTCTCTGATACCACCTAATGAAGTCAAGGATGGTGGATCCAATTAAGGACAGTCCAAACCTTGTAGCCAATAGAATTACATAATAGAATACTCAACAATGCAACATAATGTAATTGTTTAACTCTGATTTTCATTAACATGCCCAGCTTTAAGGCCTTCCAGGTTAGGGCCAATTACAATTAGAAAACAATTCTTCAAGATCCACAACTAGATCCAATACAATCACTAGCTAGTTTAGCTCTAAAGACAATCAGAAGCTGATGGAGACCCTAAGGTAGATCTAAAATTGAGCTCACATGTCTCCAAGAAATCTCTTGGTTCCCAAGTAAGTAAACCCCTAGCTTTTCTACAAACAACTATCAGATTACAATCTGATCTGAAAATCATCAATAACTTTTCCACAACTTTGCCAACCTTAGCTTCACTTTTGAGATCTAGATCTGCTAAGTTCTCCCCTAGTTCTATCCCCAAACATCTACCCTATCATGCCTCAAAAGGGAACTGGGGAAGAGAACAAAGATTCTCTTTATAAAAGAAAATATAAGTAGAGATTTATGAAAATTTTTGAACTTTTAAAAGAATTATGTGATCAAAACTTAAACTTACATTCCTCCCAAGGTTCCCTTCTAATTTAATGCATGATTCATTTAATTCCATTAAGTAAGCTAACAACAAAATTTACTTCTAAAAGAAAACTACATCATATCCTTATCAGATTCTTATTAAGAAATACCTAAGTACTTTCATTTCAAGTTTCCATTTAAAACCATTTATATTCCTAAGTATTCCTTATGAACAATACAACTTTTAAATCAAATAGAATTCATCTACTCATTTAATACATTACAAATAATACATTTGTTCTTCCATAGCCTTTTCACTTAATCAATAATAAGAAACATACTACTATACTTGAAATGTTACCAAATCCTTTTTCTTTTCCAACATACATATGATACATAAGGTTAACATCTCCCTTTTCCCTTTTTCCTAAGTCTACCCATTCCAAATACATCATTTTGAAATACATTACTGATTACATTACATTCAACTCCTCATGGGAGGTAACAACAATTTTACATCATGAAATATAATTACAAAGCCTTCATTCTTCAAACTGGTACATAAGCAAGCATGGATCCTCAAACACTGCATCCACAAAAGATACCTCGATAAAAATATTTACCACCCAACCACATGGATACCAAAAGGCCCACTCCCTCATGCTAGGAGATAAACACCAAGGTCCACAAAGAAGGAATAGCTAGGCCATACCTAGAGTTGGGTAACCTTTCCCAAATAACAAATGAAAAGAAGGTCAAAGTATAAATCTTTCCCCAAACAGGTTCTAAGGCTTAGTAGAAACTCTAAGAAACAACCTAAGTTAGTGTCATCACATAGCCCTCACCCCTTGGGTTGTCCTAGTACTAGCCACTCCGGGCCCCGGCCCCCAAGTAGGCACATGTGGGATCGAATGCCTTTCATACAGACAACCACCATTCGATTGTACCTAAGCATAGGTACCTTCTCCCACTCCCATCCATAGCCTTTACTAGCACTAAAGGCATGGGCAAGGCACATTTAATCTTTTTAATGTTTTAACCCATTCCCATAAGTTTAATTAAGTTTTCACTTGTTAAATAACTCTTCAGTCAGTTATCCTAGTTCTAGCCACTTAGGGCCCTAGCCCCGCACTGAGAGCCACTCACTAGGTGTCGTTAGGTTTTCTACCCTTAACCCACATATCATAATTATAGCATACATGTAGTAAAAACACATCATAAACACATTTTTAAACTACATCAAGGAATAGAAAAATAATAAGATAGTTTAGGGATGTTTAAGAACATTAAGAAATTTTAGGGAAGCCTAGAAAGGTCCTGATCCTCCTAGACAATCCTAAAACCTAAATTGCTTCCTACACACATCCTAACCCTATTAAGGAATCTAAATGCACTAAATATAACCATCACCAATAGGAAATGAACATGTTAAAGGTTTACACAAAATTCTATTTTCCAAAAGATAATGCTCCATAAATCTCATTCTAAACTTGAAATTTAACTAAGTCTAATTTTATTAAAAATCTAAAAATTAGAAGTTACAACTTAACTCCTAGGAATTTGAAACCTATCTCAATCAATCCAAAAGGTACCTAATCCCTTTTAAGAAATTAAAGTACGTAAACGTATACTTAAATGTGATACATGTTATACTTGTATAAAGTGAAAACCTAATTATTATACTACTAAACCTAATTATTACACTTATTCAACCCTACTACAAAACATGGCATCTGAACATGCAGAAATGACATAGCTAATAACTATTGCTCAACCAAATGACAAAGAACCAAAACACAAGAATAAAACAAAGTTATACTCAGGATTCTATGAACTTCTCTAAATGGCTACCTGGAGTCACAAAATGACAGATTATTTCTATTGAAATGACAGAATATTATAAACGGCTCACATAAAACAAATTAAACAAAAATGGTTGATATAATGACATTTATTTTGTATAAACAACACAGGATAAATTATTATTACAATGACAGAATGCTACAATAATATAGCATTTGTAATACAACAATATATCATTTGTATAATGTATGGATGGCTGGAAAAATAATGCAATAATATCTACATGACCAGCAATGATAAAATAATGTATCAATATTCTGTAATAATACATTATTACAGAATACATCAATACATTATTATATAATATATTAATATATCAGCATTCTGTAATAATAATATACAAAACAATACAATAATGTAACACCCCATACTACTAACCAAATAAAAATAAACAACCACAAGAGAACCAATGAAATAAACTTGAACAACACAACAAAAAATTTTTATAAACAAGGTACAACATAGAATCAAATTACAAATCAACTAACATAATTAGTTATTTTAAATATCCAAGGTAATCAATTACATGAGAGTATATCAATATACTCAACATTTAATACAAACATACTAAAAGTTCCAGAATACATCTAAATGATCCTAGATATCCTAAGCACTGTTCTGATAACCAGTAACTAGGTAATAATCTATTTTCCATAAATCTTTATAGCAGTCAACCATTCCCCCAAAAACAAAGTTTTCCTCATCTAGAATCCTGAAAACATCAAGATATAAAACAACCACAACAAACAGGGCTTAGTCAAATAGTCTAAGATAATGGAATACCTCCAAAGCATCTGCATCATACAAGTTAAAACCTTAACAGAATTATTTGAAACATGCATATAAAAATAGACATATTTCATCATTACAAGAAGCATTTCATTTCTAATCAACAGAAATAAACTCGCAAAGAAAATGACAAGGTGATGATCCACTAGCTTTGGGTATCTACATAAGAATCAATGATCAGTAACCAATAGGAAACTCGAAGAATTCATTATGCCAGCCTTATTCTTTCCAAGCAATAAGGTAAAACCATTACCTTACTTCACCAACATGTGCAAGTAATCAAGGCAACATATTTTATCTTTTTAAATGAAACCCATAGCCCATGAATTATTAAATTATCACTTAGTAATTAACTGACAAATATTCTTTCGCCTTCAGGTTCTAGACAAAAGTTAGCTTCCCATACTAAGGATCACACTTGCATTATCTTAAAACACTTCATACTACTAAAAATAGCTAATCATAGTAAAAATCTAAATAACCAATTCAACTAATACTGTTTACTTAACAACTGAATCCATAACACTGAAACAACCATTTAAAATTTCCACATACATCCATGAAACCACTTTCCAAAAATAGCCACAGCAAGCATCTTCTTTTCATCACTCAAAGAATGACTTAAGAAAAATTTCCAATGCTATTCCTAGAAACTTAGACAATATTAATATCCCATTTCCTAGTATCTAATAGCAATTTTAATAACAAAAAAATGGAAACATCCAATTCTATTGTCAACTGTTCTATTCAACAATACCTAAGATTCAATTCCATTCTTATGTCACATTCTAACTAAAAGAGTTATTTGTGAATCCATAGAAAGTTAACAAACAACTTTTATACCAAAGAGTAATGCAGAATTACACATTAACTACATAATTACCACCCATATAAAAATAAACTTGATCAATTCTGTTATCTTTGTTACCAAGTCACTTATGTACATACTTGTAGGTGTAAACACATATATGTACATATGTATATACACTCACGATACGTGTATATACATATATACATATACATTCCTACAAATATATATATGTATATGTATGCACATACTTATAGGCTCACACACATATATATGCATATGTATATACACTCACGGTACGTGTATATACATATATACATATACATTCCTATAAGTGTGTGTGTGTGTGTATATATATATATATATATATATATATATATATATATATATATATATATATATATATATATATATATATATATATATATATATATATATATATATATATATATATATATATATATATATATATATATATATATATATATATATATATATATATATATATATATATATATATATATATATATATATATATATGTACCCTTGCATTAATTCAGAGTACAGAGCACTATATCAAAATTGTAATACAATCATAAAACATGAAATCAAATATTCCAATCTAAATATGAATTATCAGTTACTGATACAACTCCAAAAATTCCACAGACAACAAATATACTGCAATAGTAGCCATCAAATAGCCTTCAGACCAAAGTCATAACTAAATCTAGGAAAGAATAATGTGACAATAGAGATTTCCATAATAAACCCCACATCAACCGAGAATACCATAGCACCAAGAAACAAAACCATGTTCTTTTTCCTGCTATAGCATGATCATCTAAAAGAACTTGATTCCTAATAGAACTTACCAACAGACCCAGCAATCCTCATTAACAAAAGCTATAGTAATAGTAACCAGAACTTAATTACCTCCATCTAGAACATAGAACTGAGAACATTCATATCAACCACTTACACCAAAGACCGATACATATATCATACGATGACTATTCTCTACAAAACCTCATGGTAACCAAATCTCCCATCTCTCGAGCTCAATACTACAAGCTACTAGACAGAGAGAAGCATCCTACGAAATCTCCAATCATGACTAAACAAAGCTTCCCTATACCAATGCTTGACAAGCCAAGAAATACAACATTCTAACAGTGGCATCACAATGAACATTAGCTGTGTTTACTAAACAAAATAAACTATCAACTAAACAATATGAAATCGGGTACAAAATACGAATTCACTTAATGTTCCAATAGTGCCAAGAAAACTTCTCACCATGGTTACACACTCATTCTAACCTAGGAACCAAAGAACCTGATAACTATACCAATTAGAGAATACCATATAACCAGAATACTCAAACCCAAATACCTGGCGACAAGACCAATAACAACATTAGAAATAACTAATCTCATTCAAAATAACATTCCCAAAGCTTGGTAAAAGAACTGGTAGTAGAGAGGCTATAGCTTCAAATTCTTCCCTCTCCATTGCTACTTCCTTACACAATGCATTGTCATTCCCACTACTAAGATGACGACAACTAACATGATACAGTGAAACACACAAAAAACCCCAAACTTAGGAAACCTTACGCTTCCACACTCCTATAAAATAGTATCACCATTTCGAAAAACTCAAAATCCATTTTCTAATAAACTGAACCAAAAACACACCACCGAAATACCAACTTGCAAATAGTGAACATAACACTGCAATGTGCAAAACCACACATATTTTGAAAGAAATTTCTACAGTATACAAGAACATTTAATCATATTGCATAACTAGAATATAAACCATTTAAAAGAAATTTTATAACCAGATTCATATAAAAAGCAAGAGTTGAGTTAGAGAATGCGCCTACCTTAATAACAGAGTGGGGTGTTCTGAACTCGAAGTTGAAGCCAAAGACCTCGCTCCCAACTAGCGAGCTACACCAAAACCAACTCCTTGCTCAGCAAAGCTAAACCCACCGAAAAAGACCAAGAACCAAGCAATGAAACTGAGCACCCCGTGACAGAGCTCATTTCATAAGCACCAAAAACCAAATAGTGCATCCAAAAGATAGCTCAAAAACCAGAAATAGAACCGTGAAATGCAAAATGGAGAATCCCATTAATAATGCACAAGTAAACAACCATATTCCTCTCCAATCTGAATAGAATGACTCCATTTCCACAACCTTTCTAGGCATCAAACCCACTACCTCAACAGAGAAACAAAACCTTGCCAAAGCAAATGACCGACAACGAACTGAAGTCATTCAATTCCCATAAACATGTCGTAACTACATTAAAGCCCAAACTTATCTTTCACTGCCACCTTTACTCAACATAGCGATAGCTGTTACTGTAGTACACATACTTACCAAGAACTCCCACTTACCCATGCTCAGAGTAATTCACATGTGTAAATAACAACCAATTCCCACTACACATTCGAACATAGCAAAAACAAATAACGTGGCACAGTGAACATATTATGACATAGCCATATTAATCCAAGTTCACGACACCATAGGGAGAATCTCAAAGCCATAACCTATGTTAAACAATTCACTAATCTTAACTTGCTAACCATAATACAAGAATGTTAGGATATTATTAATCCCGCTTCCATTTTAACACATATCTTCCCACTAACTCATTCTAACATAATAGACTTATTTATATTCATTTGAATTTAAATTTTCACTTAACAATAGATGCTAACATAATAAAATCATTTATACACTAGCATTAATCATAAAATTAACCATATTTTCCTTCACAATAACAGACCAATATAACATTGAAATTCTCATTAATCAAAACTTAATTGTAGAATAAGAATTCCTCATCCTTCTTCCTAAGTAACACAAATTTCCAAGTACCCAAAGTCAACAGAGAAATTGATAGTTCAGAAAAAATAGTGTCTGCAGTTATTTAATTAAATCCAATGTCATAGTCTAACCAAAATTAACAATTAATAGCCAAACTAAATATCCCGAATCTGTCTAAGAAATAAATTGAAGTTAAAATAAAGTTATAATCTACTTCTAACCAAAAGAGTCTGAACATATCAAATCTGAACCAAGACATAAATCCATCCTAGTAGAACTAAATAAAGATGCAGAATAAAAGAAAATCCAAGCCAGAAGCAGATAGGGGCATGAAACCCTCCCCCACCAACCTAGGCTTACTCCTGGAAGCCTGTAAACAAGTGAGGATGTGCTACTTTCATTACCACTACATCATCCCATGTAATAGATGTATCATCACTGAGATCCCATAACACTTTTACCTGCTCTACCTTGCGACCTCTGAGGTTTAGTTCTCTTTGCTGGATAATCTACAATAGTTCCAGCATCAGTTGACCATCTACCACCTGTAAATCATTCTAATTTAGAACGTGAGCAATGTCAGGAATATACTTCCTCAATACAGATACATGGAATACATCATGGATTCATGAAAGACTGGGAGGCAAAGCAACTTTGTAAGCAACTGGACCAACACGCTCCAAGATCTCAAATGGTCCCACAAACCGTGGAGACAGTTTAGATCCATTGCCATACCTAATAGGACTCTTTCGAGGCCTAACTCGAGGAAATACCTTGTCTCCAACCTCAAACTGATGCTCAATCCTATGTTGATCAGCATACTTCTTCTACCTGTCTTGTGCTGTAGAAAGATTCTCTTTGACATGTTTTACCTATTGCTCCAAGTCTTGAAGCATCTTAGGACCTAGAATAATTCTGTCCTCAAGATTATCCCAGCTCAAGGGTGTTCTACATGGTCTCCCATACAGAGCCTGAAAAGGAGCCATACCAATAGAGCTATGATAACCATTATTGTATGCAAACTCCACAAGGTGAAGATACTCCTCCCACTTACTCTGTCTATCCATAATGTACATCCTAAGCATGTCTTCTAATATCTAATTGACACGCTTAGTCTGTCTGTCAATCTCAGGATGATATGTTGAACTGAAATTCAGCTGTGTACCCAATTCTCTCTACATAGATCTCCAAAGTGAAGATGTAAAAACTAAATCCCTATCAGATATGATCTTCTTAGGAATTCCATGTAACTGGACAACTTGCTCCATGTATATCCGTGCTATATATGCAGCATTGTAAGAAGACCTTACTGGAATGAAATGAGCAACTTTAGTTAACCGATCAACTACAACCATGATTGCATCATGATGCCTAGTTGAAAGTGGTAACCCCACTATGAAGTCAATGGATATAGTATCCCATTTCCACTCTGGTACACTGTGAGATTGCAACAAACCTATTGGATGTTGATGCTCTACCTTCACTCTCTGACATTCCAAACACTTAGCCACAAAGTCTGCAATATCCCTCTTCATACCTGGCCAATAATGGTACTGTCTAAGATCGGCATGCATCTTCTTCACACCAGGATGCGCTGAATAGGGTGCCTTGTGTGATTCAATCATAAACAAATCCCAAAGATCCCCATTCTCTGGCACATAAACACTACCTCGGTACCTCATGAGTCCATCAGTGCTAATAGAGTAGCCCTCAAAGTGACCCTCTAACAGATTGCCACTGTCAATTACTATTTTAACATCTAAGAACCAAGGATCCAAAGACAAGTTCTGAAGTATTCTATCCTTAAGATCCACTGTAAGGGTTAAAGAAGTAAGTTCATGACATCTTCTACTAAGTGCATCGGCCACTTTGTTTTCCTTACCCTGCACGTACTTCACTTCAAAGTCGTATTCACAAAGAAACTCCATCCATCTATGCTGATGAGCATTAAGATTGGGTTGTGTGAATAAATACTGAAGACTTCTATGATTTGTGTGCAACTCAAAATGTTGACCCAATAAGAAATGTCTCCATTTGGTCAATGCATGCATTACAACTACAAGCTCCAAATCATGCGTAGGATAGTTGACTTCATGATTCTTTAATTTCTTGGATTTGTAAGCAATGACTCTACCATCCTCCATCAACACTGCTCCTATTCCATCTAATGAAGCATCCATACAAACAAAAAATGCCTTAGATGGATCAGGTACTGCTAGCACTGGAGCACTATTTAAGCATTCCTTGAGATGCTAAAATGCTACTTCGCACTCCTCTATCCAAATGAATTGCTTTCCCTATCTCTGAAGTGATGTGATGGGATGAGCTATCTGAGAGAAATTAGATACAAATCTTCTATAGTAGCTAGCTAATCCCATGAAGCTTCACACTTCCGAGACATTGGTAGGCACTGGCCACTCAACAATCACCCTAATCTTGGCCGGATCCATAGCTATACCCTCTCCTATGATAATATGACCAAGATATCTAATGTTAGTTTGAAAAATCACACTTCTCGAGATTGGCAAAAAGCTGGTTCCTGTGAAGACATTCAAAAACTAGTCTCAAATGCTGCTCATGCTCCTTAAAGGAATCTGAATACACAAGGATATCATCTAGAAATACCATGACAAACTTGTCAAGGAAAGTCTTGAATACACCATGCATTAGGCTCATGAAAACTGATGGTGCATTTGTTAGTCCAAAAGGTACTACTATGAATTCATAATGCTCGTATCTAGTACAAAAATTTGTCTTGTGGATATCAGCTTCTTGAATCCTTAGTTGATGGTATCCTGATTTGAGATCAATTTTGGAAAACACCTTAGCAACCTTCACTTGATCAAACAAGTCATCGATGCGAGGCAAAGGATATCTATTTCTGATGGTCACTTTATTCAGTTGCCTGAAGTCTATGCACAACCTTAGAGAACCATCCTTCTTTTTGACAAAGATGACAGGTGCTCCCCAAGGTGAGACACTAGGTCTTATGAGTCCTTTTTCCAGCAATTCCTCAAGTTGAACTTTCAGTTCCACTAACTCTTGAGTGGTCATACGGTAAGGAGTCTTAGAAATAGGCTCAGTACCAGGCAAAAGATCAATCTTGAAATCAATTTCTCTTTTAGGAGGGATTCCTGGAATCTTAGTAACAAAGATATCTAAAAAATCCTTCAAAACTGGATGATCCAAGTTGGTACTAGAAGAAATTGGTTCATCAAAATCATTGATAGAAACAACAAATAGTTTGCATCCCATACGCAAGCACTTCTTGAGTTGTTTAGCAGAAACCGTCCTAACTGAAATAGGTCTCTTAATACCTAAAATGTACTTGGTTGTTCCAAAATCATCAATACATCTGATGATCTTTTCTCTATAATCAATGATAGCTGAATGCTGGCCCAGCCAATCCATTCCAAGAATAACATCATATGAACCCAAATGGAATAACTCTAAGGCTAACTGAAGTAGTAAAAGACTTAAGTCAAATCTTACAATCTACAACCACTAATCCTATTTCTACCTTAGATCTTGATGCCAACTCAACTTGAGATTGCCCTTTTAGCTTTATTCATAGGAATTCCACATTGTTTAACCAAATTTGAAGAAATAAATGAGTCGGTGGCCCCGGGAATCGAAAAAAATGGAAATTTTCTTACCTTGGCAATTACCTTTTGTTTTGATTATGGTATTCTGATGATCAGCCCGCCTTTGATCTATGGTAGCAAAAATATGGTGGTTCCTTCCAAAATCACCTACAGTGGCCTTAGAACCTGCTGCCCTAGATCTACCTTGGTTGTTGCCAGGAAGGGGATAATTCCACAGAAAATGACCCAACTACCCACAGTGGTAACATTCCGCTCCTCTCTTGATACTCTTTTGCTGAACTGATTTTGCTGGAGGAGATACATTGCTCTGCTGTCCACTTTGTGAAGACAAAAATGATTTGGGCTGCTCAGGTACTTTGAAACTCTTGTTGGACTTAGAGAACTTCCCAAACTTCCTTTTCATGAACTTGCCACTAGAACCACCTGAAGCTGCCCTTGAATTGCCTTGAGAAAATCTCTGGTTCTTGCTACTATTCTGACCAAGAGGATTCGCTGCACTCTTGATCACACCTCCACTGAAACCTGACTTCATCTCAGTCAATTTGGCTTGATTAGAGGCTTCTTGAATAGTTTTAGGCTTGAAAGTATGCACTTCTTCTCCAATTTTGGGATTTAATCCCCTAATAAAATGTTGTACTAATGGCTTTTCATGTTCTGCCCAACCGGAGTACTTCTTCAACTCAAAGAATCTCCTCTCATACATATCCACCGTAGCGTTACCCTGAGAGATATTGAAAAATTCCTCAGATCTAGCCTGCTGCCAGTATTCTGACATGAACCTCTCATGAAACCTTTCAACGAACAATTCCCAATTGACTTGAGAAATGTTGACTCCAAGATGCTCAAGTTCCATGTTCCACCATATGGAAGCAAAGGATCTGAGCTGCATAACAGACCAGTGAACTCTAACATTACTCTGATAATCATGGAGGATAAAACATCTTTTGATGTTTAGCAACCATGCTTCAGCAGTGGTACCTTCCTCGGTTCCATAGAAGATAGGTCCTTTGAACTTAGAAAGGTCCTTCAACTGAGCCCTTGCAACAAGATTCTCAGCAATAGCTGGGTTTGCATTAGGAACTTGAACCACATTAGCATTTGCATTCGCTCCCCCACTGGAAACATTGTTCCTAGCTTCAATATCATCAAGTCTATCAAGTATCCATTGGAGAACTTCAGCCTGAGGTTCTCTCTAATCACCTTGATCAGCTCCAAACCCACCTTGGTGATCTTGCCCTCTACCCCGGCCACATCCTGGATGTCTGCCCCTACCTCTGCCAACTCCAACATCAACTGGATCATCGCACCCCATGGGCACCTCTTGTGATAGGAGGCATGCTCAAGACCTTAAATAATAAAAGAGAAAGAAAATCATTAACAGAAGCAAAGAGATATAACCCCTTTTCTAAACCCTAAGCCCCTAATGTTCAAACTTAGCTCTGATACCAATGTAACACCCCATACTACTAACCAAATGAAAATAAACAACCACAAGAGAACCAATGAAATAAACCTAAACAACACAACAAATTTTTTTTATAAACAAGGTACAACATAGAACCAAATTACAAATCAACTGACATAATTAGTTATTTTAAATATCCAAGGTAATCAATTACATGAGAGTATATCAATATACTCAACATTTAATACAAACATACTAAAAGTTCCAGAATACATCTAAATGATCCTAGATATCCTAAGCACTGTTCTGATAACCAGTAACCAGGTAATAATCTATTTTCCATAAATCTTTACAGTAGTCAACCATTCCCCCAGAAAAAAAGTTTTCCTCATCTAGAATCCTGAAAACACCAAGATATAAAACAACCACAACAAATAGGGCTTAGTCAAATAGTCTAAGATAATGGAATACCTCCAAAGCATCTGCATCATACAGGTTAAAACCTTAACAGAATGATCTGAACCATGCATATAAAAATAGACATATTTCATCATTACAAGAAGCATTTCATTTCTAATCAACAAAAATAAACTCGCAAAGAAAATTACAAGGTGATGATCCACTAGCTTTGGGTATCTACATAAGAATCAATAGTCAGTAACCAATAGGAAACTCAAAGAATTCATTATGCCAGCCTTATTCTTTCCAAGCAATAAGGTAAAACCATTCCCTTACTTCACCAACATGTGCAAGTAATCAGGGCAACATATTTTATCTTTTTAAATGAAACCCATAGCCCATGAATTATTAAATTATCACTTAGTAATTAACTGATAGATATTCTTTCGCCTTCAGGCTCTAGACAAAAGTTAGCTTCCCATACTAAGGATCACACTTGCATTATCTTAAAACACTTCATACTACCAAAAATAGCTAACCATAGTAAAAATCTGAATAACCAATTCAACTAATACTATTTACTTAACAACTAAATCCATAACACTGAAACAACCATTTAAAATTTCCACATACATCCATGAAACTACTTTCCAAAAATAGCCACAGCAAGCATCTTCTTTTCATCACTCAAAGAATAACTTAAGCAAAATTTCCAATGCTATTCCTAGAAACTTAGACAATATTAATATCCCATTTCCTAATATCTAATAGGAATTTTAATAACAAAAAAATGGAAACATCCAATTCTATTGTCAACTGTTCGATTCAACAATACCTAAGATTCAATTACATTCTTCTATCACATTCTAACTAACAGAGTTATTTGTGAATCCATAGAAAGTTAACAAACAACTTTTATACCAAAGAGTAATGCAGAATTACACATTAACTACATAATTACCACCCGTATAAAAATACACTTGATCAATTCTGTTATCTCTATTACCAAGTCACTTATGTACATACTTGTAGGCGTAAACACATATATGTACATATGTATATACACTCACGATACATGTATATACATATATACATATACATTCCTACCAAATATATATATGTATGCACATACTTATAGGCTCACACACATATATATGCATATGTATATACACTCACGGTACATGTATATACATATATACATATATGTTCCTATAAGTATATATATATATATATATATATATATATATATATATATATATATATATATATATATATATATATATATATATATATATATATATATATATATATATATATATATATATATTATATATATATATATATATATGTACCCTTGCATTAATTTAGAGTACAGAGCACTATATCAAAATTGTAATAGAATCAGAAAACATGAAATCAAATATTCCAATCTAAATATGAATTATCAATTACTGATATAACTCCAAAAATTCCACAGACAGCAAATATACTGCAATAGTAGCCATCAAATAGCCTTCAGACCAAAGTCATAACTAAATCTAGGAAAGAATAATGTGACAATAGAGATTTCCATAATAAACCCCACATCAACCGAGAATACCATAGCACCAAGAAACAAAACCATGTTCTTTTTCCTACTACAGCATGATCATCTAAAAGAACTTGATTCCTAATAGAACTTACCAACAGACCCAGCAATCCTCATTAACAAAAGCTGCAGTAATAGTAACCGGAACTTAATTACCTCCATCTAGAACACAAAACTGAGAACATTCATATCAACCACTTACACCAGAGACCGATACATATATCATACGATGACTATTCTCTAGAAGACCTCATGGTAACCAAATCTCCCATCTCTCGAGCCTAATACTACAAGCTACTAGATAGAGAGAAGCATCCTACGGAATCTCCAATCATGACTAAACAAAGCTTCCCTATACCAATGCTTGACAAGCCAAGAAATACAACATTCTAATAGTGGCATCACAATGAACATTAGCTGTGTTTACTAAACAAAATAAACTATCAACTAAACAATATGAAATCAGGTACAAAATACGAATTCACTTAATGTTCCAATATTGCCAAGAAAACTTCTCACCATGGTTACACACTCATTCTAACCTAGGAACCACAGAACCCGATAACTATACCAAGTAGAGAATGCCATATAACTAGAATACTGAAAACTAAATACCTGGTGACAAGACCAATAACAACACCAGAACAAACTAATCTCATTCAAAATAACATTACCAAAGCTCAGTAAAAGAACTGGTAGTAGAGAGGCTACAGCTTCACAGTCTTCCCTCTCCATTGCTAGTTCCTTACACAATACATTGTCATTCCCACTACTAAGATCACGACAACTGACATGATAGAGTGAAACACCACAAAAACCCCCAAACTTAGGAAACCTTACACTTCCACACTCCTATAAAATAGTATCACCATTTCGACAAACTCAAAATCCATTTTCTAATCACTTGAATCAAAAAAACACCACCGAAATACCAACTTTCAAATAGTGAACATAACACTGCAATGTGCAAAACCACACATATTTTGAAAGACATTTCTACAATATACAAGAACATTTAATCATATTGCATAACTAGAATATAAACCATTTAAAAGAAATTTTATAACCAGATTCATATAAAAATCAAGAGTTGAGTTATAGAATGCCCCTGCCTTAATAACAGAGTGGGGTGTTCTGAACTCAAAGTTGAAGCCAAAGACCTCGCTCCCAACTCATGAGCTACACCCAAACCAACTCCTTGCTCAACAAAGCTAACCCACCAAAAAAGACCAAGAACCAAGCAATGAAACCGAGCACTCCGTGATAGAGCTCGTTTCATAAGCACCAAAAACTGAATAGTGCATCCACAAGATAGCTCGAAAACTAGAAATACAACCGTGAAATGCAAAATGGAGAATCCCATTAATAATGTACAAGTAAACAACCATATTCCTCTCCAATCTGAACAGAACGACTCCATTTTCGCAACCTTTCCATGCATCAAACCTACTACCTCAATATGGAAACAAAACCTTGCCAAAGCAAATGACCAACAACGAACTGAAGTCATTCAATTCCCATAAACATGTCGTAACTACATTAAAGCCCAAACTTATCTTTCACTACCACCTTTACTTAAGACAGTGATAGCTATTACTGCAGTACACATACTGAGAACTCCCACTTACCCATGCTCAGAGTAATTCACATGTGTAAATAACAACCAATTCCCACTACACATTCGAACATAGCAAAAACAAATAACTTGGCATAGTGAACATATTATAACATAGCCATATTAATCCAAGTTCACGACACCACAGGGAGAATCTCAAAGCCATAACCTATGTTAAACAATTCACTAATCTTAACTTGCTAACCATAATACAAGAATGTTAGGATATTATTAATCCCCCTTCCATTTTAACACATATCTTCCCACTAACTCATTCTAACATAATAGACTTATTTATATTCATTTAAATTTCAATTTTCACTTAACAATAGATGCTAACATAATAAAATCATTTATACACTAGCATTAATCATAAAATTAACCATATTTTCCTTCACAATAACAGACCAATATAACATCAAAATTCTCATTAATGAAAACTTAATTGCAGAATAAGAATTCCTCATCTTTCTTCCTAAGTAACACAAATTTCCAAGTACCCAAAGTCAACAGAGAAATTGATATTCAGAAAAAATAGTGTCTGCAATTATTTAATTAAATCCAATGTCATAGTCTAACCAAAATTAACAATTAATAGCCAAACTAAATATCCCGAATCTGTCTAAGATATAAATCAAAGTTAAAACAAAGTTATAATCTACTTCTAACCAAAAGAGTCTGAACATATCAGATCTGAACCAAGACATAAATCCATCCTAGTAGAACTAAATAAAGATGCAAAATAAAAGAAAATCCAAGCTAGAAGCAGATAGGGGCATGACAATTGATACAATAATGTATCAATATTCTGTAATAATACATTATTACAGAATACATCAATTCATTATTATATAATATATTAATATATTAGCATTCTGTAATAATAATATACAAAACAATACAATAATAATACAATAATACAATAATACACAAACATTCTGTAATGATATTTCAAAACACAGAATATTCAAACAAATCTAGAAATAACATTCACACTAAAATAAATCTATTTCTTAGGATGGATTCCAACCTAGAGTCCTACGAAAATAGGTTGATGAAGGAAGATCCAATCCTCTCCAAATTTTCCAGCACTCCTTTGAATCCCTCTGCTTCCAATCTTCCAGCCTCTACCCACAGTAACAAAATGTCAATCTCAAACAACGGATTCTCTCCTCACCAAAGACAAATAATTTTCCTAAAATCCTATTATTGTTTCCTCAAACATCCACTTCTATTCAACACCTCTCGCATAGGAAAGTCTTCCTATAAAGAGAATAGAGATGGAGGTTGCACGGATAATCCAACCAATGCAACCATCTCAACTATCCATCCATTAATACTTAATGAGATGGTTTGCAAAACCATTCCCATAAAGGGAGAATAAATTTTAAGTAAAACTATAATCTATGCTCCCTAAATTTGAGGGTGTCAAAATAATATAATCTTAAAAATAACTTACTAACTTATTTAACTATGGTAATAGAATTTACCAATCCTATTTGCCACTTATAAGAATAATATAGATTTATATTTATCCAAAATAGATTTCCTTCACTCTATTAATTTAATTATCTAATATTAATATATATGTATTCATAGGCATATGTGTGCACCCATATGCTTATGGTACATATATCATAAGTAGGACATATTATTACAAATATTAGATATTAAGAATAACATTATTATAAAATATATTATTAATTCATACACTACTCCACATTCTAAAATATATATATTAAGTAGCTACTAACATAAGTTAGATTTTACCACTATTTATTTAAAACATTTTATTATT